>JAQFJB010000016.1:2304664-2316579 GCA_029874875.1 Naso minor
CCCTCCTCCCCCCTCCTCCCCCATGACTAAGCCTTGAATTCCTGTCCATGAAAATCATAAAAAGAAATAGTGACAAGGCGCAGCCCTGGCAGAGTCTAACCCCCATCAGAAACGAGTCCAACTTACCGTTGAGAACCCGAACACAGCCCTTGCTTTGGGCAATATTCTGCCACAGCTATCTCAAGAAATAATCATAGCAGGCCTCTGTAATATTGTGAGCTCTTTTAGTTGATCACTATGTATTTCTGTGCTTCCGGCAAAATGAAGGCTATCACCTTGCCTGCAGACTACACCAAACTGGCTTTCTTGGAAGTGCCAGAATCTGGGTATTGCCACTGTTTCCATTGTTCTTTCATCTCTGAAAGTGGAGAAGTCAAGCCTCATCCATGGTCAGGAATAGCTGGAGAAATCTCACGAAATCCACCTTAAAACATGGCAAGATTGTGCCTCGACATGTTGTACCAAATTTGCTTTCTTCAGGCCAAAGGAGTTTTGGGACCCCGTGAGCTGACACCTTCGTTATTTCATGGTGCTGTCATACATTTTGCCAATGATCCAGTATGTGGCGAGAGTAACTGGCATTCCAGGACAGCGGTAATCTTCAAAGCTGTATTTGCCTCACTTTAATTTGGCAACCCACTTTT
Organism: Naso minor; assembly: GCA_029874875.1. NCBI lineage: Eukaryota > Metazoa > Chordata > Actinopteri > Acanthuriformes > Acanthuridae > Naso > Naso minor. The sequence continues at coordinate 2,305,309 of JAQFJB010000016.1, forward strand.
TCACCATGCTGTAAGGACAGGCACCCTCCTCTAGTGTTGTCACCATGACCTTAGGGACCAGCTTCAGACTGAGATAGCAGATAACTGCAGCTCTTTTGGCCATTTTCTTTGACAGTGCTGACTTGCAATTTTTAATAACCAGAAGGAGAAATGCCTTAAGTTATAAACTAACTTTAGACTCTGCATGATGACTCAAAGACTTGAACTGTAGTCAGAGCTGTATAACTCCTGTAAAATCTTAGGTGATGAGTTTTGTTAATCAGCTCTCGTAGGTCTTCTCTTGTGCTCACTGTCAGTATCTTCAAATGGGAAAAACTGAACTAGTAGTAGGCGGATTAAAAGCACAGGTGAGAATGAAGCAGCAAAAACAATTCTAAAATTTGAGTATTTTTTGTAACATGACTAACATTACTTGCTTCTGGCAACCCTATGGGACTATCTTTTGAACAAAATGTTTATAGGAAACTATTAGTTGCTGCTGATTTGTTTGGGGCAATATACCGCACCAACTACCAAACAAAAGAAAATGGTAAATTAAGAGCTTGATTTTGGTATTTGGTAACAAATCAGTACATGCAAAATAATGCTAATCTGAAAATAAATTCATTTGTCCAGCAGATTTCAAATTTTACAGCTTTATATTTGCCATTTAGCAGCTGTCCACAGTACACTTAACTGAGTATAAAACTGGCTGATAGTTAAATTCTACCTCTATTTACTTCTTTACATCATATCAGTTCTTAGGTATCACTGCGCAACATGTTGTTTCTTGTCAGTTCAGCTACAATGCACACCACTGATCAGTACCTATCTTCCTCTATTTATTCCAGACTGATGTTGCTGCCACATAGCCTACATAAAAACAAGCAACATTTCCTGTGTACTATAGGCATTTTCCTAGGAAGACATACCAGACTCATAGAAAGATTTCATACACTATCTGCAACCTCTCATCTGTTCAAAATCAATGTAATCCCCAGCCTTTCATGACTCTGCTTAATTTTACTTGACTACAACTGTGTCAAAACGGCAGAGTTTTAGAACATTTATCCTTTTCCTCCCTTCACTGAACCACGTCTGTTTGATATTCTGTTTTTGTCAGGGGTGAGAAGATGAGCTTGCCAGGCCTTCAACTCCTCCTCGCAAATAAGAACAAATTCCAAAATAAAAATACTCAGTCATCTTTAACCATCTGTATGAATGATCAGGGCTGTGTTAGCCAACTATACGCCCCCAACAGAGCTTTTAACTTTTTGTGTGTACAGTAAATATTGTCTATTTGTTCAATAAAATATGTGAATGAGTAACTTACTGGTAATGTCTGTTTATTCTCACACAGATAGCCATGATGCCATTTACGACAATATACTGGTTCAGCTAGGTAGACAATAATAATAAAGACGAAGCTGTTGAAATGTGTATACGCTGCTAGAAAAATAGATTCAAAACAGTAAAAGGTACTTAAAAGGTGGAACTCTGCTTTTTTATGACCCAATATAAACATCAGGCAGCAATGCAGCTCACATTAAGGTTTGTAACAATAGAAGAAGAGGACGCACTTAAAGTCCTTTGCCATCCTGAAATGGTTTCAGATAATTTATCAAACAGGGCTGCCTACAGCTGCCAATTTCACATCACAGGCCACTGCTGTACAAGCTTCTTATATGTTCAACATGGAAGAATTACAACACTGAACTGAGTGGACGGTTACATGTGACATCTTGGAGTTGGGCTCCACTGATCTTGACTTCAGAGAGAAGAGGTAGAAACACTAAGCCATAAAAGATTTATTAGAATAAGTCATGCCAACTGTGCATAGTGGAGCCAATATTACCTGTAAAAAAACTTTAACTGACCTGCTAATCTCACTTGCTTGTATTTACATGCCAGCCTCAACATTACTAAAACAAAGTGCTTGGGTGAAAATTTGTGAACATGACTGCATTAATATCTTTCGTCAGCTGGCATCAGGGCGCCACTTTGATGAGGCTGTGGAGGCTTCATTAAGTGACTTTTTCTGGATGTACAAAAGGAAGAAAAAGACTAACAACGAACACACATCATTTGGTGTAAAACCAACATTTCAGTTTTCTTCAAAGCAGCTATTTGCAATACAAAATGAAATGCGCTCTTGTGCCATCAACACCTTCACCTTGACTTCACTCTTAATTGGCACTGCTGACTTTATTCTAAATGAGACTGGTAGGAATCTGCTAAGGTTGAGATAATAGTAAAGTGACAAAAGGTGAGCCATTCTAAATATAGTCTGAATCTGCTGATCAGGGCTGTCAGGAATGAGCACAAGCGGCTTGCTGATTGAGCTTAGATAAGCTTCTATGTGGACATGACTAGCGCTAATGAACACAACGGAATCAGAGAAATGCTGGTAATTGGCACCTTGAATTTGTGAACATTCAATAGGTTTGTGGACAACGATTTTTCGAGTATGAAACTGACATGTTTTGAAGGACAACTTTGAAGTAGTTGTAGCAAAGAAGAGATTAAAATAACATAAAAATAGCAACAATTGTCTTTCATCCAGCACAGGAGATAGGCTTATATCTCTTCCACTGATAAAATGGATCACACTTCCTTTAAAATGCTTCACAGAAAGGTCTTTTTGCCCAACACACAGCATGTAACTAATTGCATTGGGCATGAACTAGAACATATCCCCCCTGAAATACATGGAGCCTGTCATTAGGTGTTTTTATGAGGGTAGTGGAGTACTGCAGGAGCCGCCTCTGCCATTTTCCAGTATGTAGGCAACAGCACTTCCCTGCTGTTTGCTAATTGTTGCTTACCATGATAGTGATGGCTACCCCCATGTACATGTAGATAGTCATCATCATAAAACATAACCTTTCACATGCGTGTGTGGGAGACTCATGAATATATGCTTATGGCCCCCTAAGTTGTTTTGCTACTGCTGCAGGATTTCCTTTTCATTATGTTCCTCCCCTCCTCCAGCCTTTGTTGATCTGTCTGGATATGCTGCAATTCCCAGCCTCATACCACGTCAGCTATATCATCTTAGAGAATATCAAAATTGAAGTGTTGATTGGTCTAATAGGACTAGCCACACAAAGCTGCTACGTGACTTGTGCTCAGGCTGAGAGCTGTTTGAACATCTGACTGTGGCTGAGGGCTGAAAAGGGGAAGCTCAGACAAAACGAAGTGCTGACAATGTGACTGTTTGACCTTGCAGCTGGCGTATGATTTCTTTTGAAATGCACCTCTTTCTCTCGTCCAAGGCGGACCATCTGGTTACTTGGCCATGCTGTTAAATTCTTCAAATACTACTTTCAGCACTGTGAGATTTTGGAGGAACTATAAAAGACCAACTGAAAGTAAACTGCAATGTTCTATCACAAAGCACTGCACCCAAAATATATCTCCAGCTCAATGACTCAAACACTGGCATTCTTTTAGCATTTCAATCTGAGTCATGTAAACAAACTGGTATCACAAACTCACAACTCACGACTGCTCACCTGTGTGACACTGTCCCTCATGGTGGGCGAGCGCTGTTTGCGGGTGGTGGTTGTGGCCATAGTGGTGGTTGTCTCCATGATTGTGGTGGACATATCAGCTAGCGGGGTGGTGGAGGTGGTGTCAGTTGTGAGCACCGAGGGCACGTCACCCACCAGCCGCAGGTTGCCCTGAGTCTGGACATTGGGGTCGCCCTCGGCTGCCAGTTTGAGCACTTGCAGCCCATTATAGTACAGGCCTGAGATCTGGCCCTGGAAGTGGCGCCCCTTCTCTCCACCACCACCAATTTTAATGAACGCCTGGCTGTTGAAGATGGTCAACTGGCGACCTGATAGGTGAGAGATCAGGAGGATGAAGAAATGACAAAGAAAGGAAGTGGAGGTAAGAGAAGAAGAGAAACCATGGAGAGAGGAAAGAAAAAGAGAGAGAGGGCAAAGAATATAAATCAGTCAAGGTCTCTGGGTGAGCTTGCTCATGAAACACAAGTTATACACAGGCACACTGTACAACAGATAGGAGACTGTTTTCAAACATGTGGGATTTCCTGGGCAACACTTTAGGGAGATTGGACCCTGGTTTGCTGGAGGAGTAGCCATTATGGGGCTGGGCACGTGCCACTTTCTTAGAAAGGCAGCTTGAATGTGACAGTCAAATAAATTGCCAGGGCAGTTGAGGCTTGACCCTCAGACTGAGGGTTGACCGTGAAAAGAATCTCATTTGCCCTAAGATGGAATATATTAGAACAATGCTGGGTCTATGTCATTGACCTCCAATGCACCTGAGCTGCACAATGATAAAGTATCTCTGCCTGTGGAAAAAATGTCACCCTGCTCTGTCATCCAAAGAGGGGAAAAAGGTGCTCATTGGAAGGAAATGTATAATTCAGCAGGGGCCGTCCCTCTCTGTGGTCATTACTATTCATCTGGATGGATAGATGGATGAAGGGAGGATAGGGTCCACCATAACCAGGGTTCAATACTAATGTGGTACCAGGACTTGTGGTGAGGGGGTGGAGTGGGGGAGGTCTGACAGGTGTAGTTTTTCTCCCAGTATTTTCTCCAGCTGATGTCAGTTTGGTTTTATTTTTTATTTTTTTCTACCCCATATTTGCGTGCCAGCTCTCCTTGAGGACATTCTCAGTGTACCACTTGGACTGATGTAAACTTTGACCCCTATTATGAGTGTTGTGGATATGAGAGGAATGGAGAGTGGAGGGAGGGGAGTGTTATTACTGGATACTGTCGGTAGGTTGTGGGTTAAAAACAGACCTGATGAGGTAATTACTTAGAGGAGAAGGACGAGAGAAGCAAAGAGCTTTTTTATGGATAAATCAATCCTTGTAAGGAAAGGGGAAGTGTGTTTATTTGAGAAAGGGATACATTACTAATGTGTGCATCTGCAAAATATAGACTCTCTAGGGACGGCATGCCCCTTTGGTTTGGCTTGATGGGATTGTGTGTTACTGCATGTGTGGATGCGTGCATGATGCAGATTACATTGATATCAAAGAATATGACATCTCGTCAGTGCATGCTATGAACAACATTAGCAGACACTGGCTGCAGTGTGTGTAAGTGTGTTTATTAGCGATGAACGCATCATGTGAATGTCTTTTGCATCTTGCCATTGTTTTCTCTGAAGGTCTGCAAGCCAGCGAGGACAACCTTACACTTGTCAGCATGGAGACACTGGGGACAGGACTGGGTCCCATTTGTTTTTTAATTAAGAGAGCTGAGAGGGTACTTCATCACTGCTATTATGATTTACTCCCCATCTATATGGGTGCATTCATGTAACATATGTGTAATACCCTGGTGGGTGTGACTGTTAGACAAAGAGTGTCTGTTACTGCAGATGCATGTGTGTGTAAGACCACATGTTATGTGTATCTGCAACTTTTCTACAGTAGTGCTGAGGAGATAAATCTATTCCACTGAGATGGCCCATTACATGTGTCATCCCATTATCAGATCATTAGGCTCGTCAGGGGCCCAGAAGAGACCCGACTCCAACTTCATAATAATGAGGCTTAATATCCGGCATATGCACTGTTGACATAATAGCCAAGTCCTTCTATTATCTCATCGCTAAGTATGTTTGGTGTGAGTGTAATGGGAGGAGCAGATTGCCAAACGGTGGACATCAGCAAGGAAAAGACAGGAGAATAACCATGCTTGTGTACATACACAGAAAACCTCGAAACACCAAAGGAGATCACACTTAGAAATGCACATTAACAGTCTCAGCCCACCTTACAGCCCCCCTGTATCACTTTTCCAGTGTCCTTGACAAGAGGACACATACACACACTCCCACACATCAACCCAGAGGGTCTCCCCTTTCAAGCAGCCCCAATCGGCCCCCACTCTCCAGCAAAAGGTGATGGAATACAGGGAAGTTGAGGGCACACATCATCATCTATATTCTCGAAAGCTTCTGGCCCTTTTTGTTTACCAAACTGTTCAGGTTCCTTTAAAATGCCCCGACTTTCCATGTGTGAGCAGCAACTCCAAGTCAGATGATGATCTGTTCAGACAGGACAGTTTACTCCTGAGGAGTTAAGTGCATTGGTGTCACAGTAACACTCTGAGCCAGTGACAAAGTCATAAGTAAGCCTTATTGACAAGCGGCTTATGATTATGACGCCGAGTAGGGGGGATTAGTTTTACCTCCAAAAGTCACTGCACATGCAGTACAGTGACATATATCTTAAAGGGTCCAAGCATTTGTGGGGTGATCTATTTAGTCTATTTAGTCTATTTATTTGTCATTAAAGCATGTGACGATGTCCTTTTTCGTTTAAAAGAAAAAAAAGGCACAGGAAGACGAGCCTTGAGCATAGGAAAGCATTGTGATGGCCATTTATGCGTTCATCCCTTCCGAGAGAGAGACAGAGCAGAAAAGAAGAAAGGTGCCCTCTAGACAAGATGAAGGGAATCAGTGTTTGTTTTGGAGCTGTCTGGCCAGGATGAAACTCTAACAGGGCCTGATGAAGTTATTGTTTCAGGGTCTGCCGGGTCAAATCAGAAGAGACATGCAGTTTTAGAGCCAATTTTAGCGTCGGGCATGAGGGGGGTTGGACTGGAGGGGTGGGAAGGTAGAAAAAGAGGCCTCTGCATGACAAGCAATCACTGCTCTTAATATGACAGAGCTGGATGTGGCGCTGCAGCAAGGGAGCGGATATATGTGTGTGTGTGTATAATAACTTATGAAATGTGTCAGTGAAATGACCTTTGTGTGTGTGATAGTTGGCCTTCTCAAGTAGTGCGTATTTGCATTTATTTACATACGCCTTTCCCTTTGAGTACGTGGATGTGTGTTTCCACAGCTTACTGCATGTATGTGCATTTGTAGTAGACAGCACAGCACACAGGGTTTGCACGTTGATGAGGGTCTATTGGACCAATCTGGTGAGATCGGGTGGCTGCTGCCTCATCCCTGTCCCCAGGGCTGTTAGGTGATACGCATTTAGTGGGTAGAGACTTGGGATAGAGGGGGGGCTGGGCATGGCTGGGGCAGGCACACTACTAGGCGAGCTACTCATTATAACTTGCATCCACAGCTGTACACAACACAATAATTAACTGCAGTGCAGAGACTGTAATGGTCAGGCTTGCTGCAGACACTGAGCTGAGACTAAAGCATCTATCTATCTATCTATCTATCTATCTATCTATCTATCTATCTATCTATCTATCTATGTCTGTCTGTCTGTCTGTCTGTCTGTAAGTAAAGGGCACCAATTGCAAGGCTGCCATTGCTTTGCTTATTCAAACAAGCCAAAGAGTAAAGTATCATCATTGTTATTAATTATCATTACTGTTCTGAGACTGTACTTAGCATAGCAGTGTTTCACGTTAAGTGTTAACATTACCATGCTAACATGGTCATCAATCTGTCTGCTTGTCTGTCTGAGTGTTAAATAGGTGTTTTCGACTGCATGGTTATGTTTGGCTTGACTTGCTATATTTTCTTTTTCATTATGAATAGTGTATGTCAGCAGATAGGCGTACTTTTTGGGTATCAGCTCTGTTGAGGTTCCAAGCGAGCTGAATCGGTGAGGTGAGAACACTGCACACCAAAGATAGGTTGCACGATATGGCATATCTTGCAGAAATCTGGCATTTTTTAATAGCCATTTTTATTTATCGCTCAACCCACATAAACAACCTAAGCTGAGGCGAAAAGGTGACGTACACAATCGCTTCTCTGTTATAAGAGTAGCATAGCTCCTTTGTGTGCATAGTGAAAGTGTGGCTGAGAGTGACAGTGAGTGTGAGCAGAGCACAAGAAGAGGCTAGCAGTGAAGCTGTCAGTTTAGCTGTAAATGTACACTGCTGGTTACAGTTTGTCAGTGAATAAAGGCTGCAGCTTTCCAAGACCAAAGTGAAGCTGCTTGTTGTTTCCCACTGCTGGAAAAGGGAAGGGAGCGCTGCACCGCTATGACGAACAACTAAAATCCTGCCTACATTGAGGGAGTACTGTACTGTCTGCAGTGGAAAACAAGAAAAGAGAAACAAAAGCATGTAAAGTTGAGGCTTGCCACCATGTAGTGGAAATGTGGCTTATGTATGTACAGCATGTATGCATCTATCTATCTATTCATCTATCTGCAGACTGATCTATCCATCCATCCTTAGGGATTAATCTGTGACAGGTTAGAAATGTTAGTTCTTTTCCTTTTTTAGTTCTGTTCATTCCCCGCCTACCTCTGTCAGTCCCTATTACATTTAAATCCAAATAGTATGTTCTTATAAAACCCATGGGGAATTATGGAATGCACAAAGTAGCACACAGTGCTTGTCAAATTTGTCACAACAAAGTGGAGTAAAAATAGCTCTGGGTAATGAAGGGATATGCTGGAAGCTGGGAGTAAAGCAACAGAAAGACATAGAGGGGCAGCCTGAGGAGGACCAAGCAGTCAAACATAAACAGTACTTAAAGTCATGTGAATCTCAAGGCTAAGTTTCTGATAAGGATTGGTGAGGATTGTTTCTTTTTCTGCCTTCCTTGGTTAGAAATTGGGCCACCAAGATGCTGCTTGGTGTATCTTTTCTCCAATCCTACAGTCAGGCAATGCATAGTATCCTGCCTTGAAGCTGTAGATTTTTTGCTGCTTAAATGAGGCATCTGGGTAAAAGATGGTGGGCACAACTAAACCTAAAGACATTACCATCCCCAGTCATACACGCCTTTGGTTGGATCACACAGGAATAGCAGCTGCTAGCCTACCAGGCATCACGAAGGAGTGAGAAACGCTCTGACTTCGATTTCCTTGCCAAATCATCGCGGTAATGATCCCTGCATGTCACAGCATCTTGTGTGGCTGGAGCAGATGCCCTCCCACTGCACAATGTTATTCTGGCCTATCGTTTTGTCATGGGACTTCGCTCAACAGTGTCCCAAAAGAGAAGATGTACCGTAATTGGTACTGACTACAACTATGACAATAAAGTTTCAAGTAAATCATCACATTTAAAGAAACTGATCCGTAGCATGTGATTTACTTTTTTTGGCAGTGGCCAAAGGGCGCTCCTGTGTTATCTATCGAAAGCCTGAGAGAGAGAGATGATAAAGAATGAAGAGGTTGGACAGAGACTGAGAGAATGGGGACATGAGAGATGACAGGAGCAAGGGAGGATGACAGACGAATAGGACAAAGAAAGATCGAGCCTGCATGAGGATAGAATGTCAAAGAGACAGAGCGAGGGCATGGAGGGAAGAATGGAAAGAGTGGATGACAGGCTTGATAAAAAAAAGAACAAGAGGAATCATGCAGTTAAAGACAGTGGCTGAGGAGGAGAAAGACATACAGTTATACATGACAAAAAGATGGTAAGAAAGAAGTAGTAAGGAAGGAGGATGGATGGTAAGGAAGTTTAAGCAAAAAGAGGTTCAGAAAAGTGCACAGCTGACACATGATAAAAGATATGCAATGATAGTGAGTCACCTCTCGCCTCCCACCCAAATTCTCAAGTGACGTCATTAGATCTCATGGTTAACCTTGTGGTAATGGCAGGGTTTAATGATAAGAACCTGTCTTCGTCTGAGGCCAGCATCCTGCTGTATATATCACTATATCTCTGTTGTTTGACTAGAAAAGATGCTGTTATGGAGGAGGTGGGTATACATTTACACAGAGGTGGGAGGAACACTATGATAACATGCTCAGCTAGACGTGCTGGCAAAAGTGCTGGTGTGAAAATAGACTTATTGTAAGGACCAGTCAAAAGTACAGAATGTAAATTATAACTATTGAGTTGCTGAAAAAATGGGCACTTTCAAAGAGATGGTTTGAAAGGATGATTCTGTCTTCTGTTGGCATTAATAACAATGTACTCTCACAGTTGATTGGTGGCAATCCTCAGACGTCCAATAGATGAGCGGTCAGTAAGGTTGTGAACAACCTTTCGGGTCAGCTGAACATACTTGGAGCAGAAAACAAGGTTAAATGTTTTCTTGTAGAACAGTGAAAAGGCACTGAGCAATACCAAGTTTGGCTTTGTTCATTTTCTTCAAGATGAGAGAGAAAGTCGCCTAAGCACGGAGTGGCAGACACAATTTAGTGATATTTTTTCCACTTTCACTGGATCTTTGCTGCAATATTAGCTTATGCTATAATTAAAGAGTGCCCATTTAAGGCTTTAAATAGGCTAGAAATAAATGGTTCAAGTAAAGTTTCTGATCATATATCTGAATGTTTCTTGGCGCACTGGACTTCATATATGATGCTGCTTTGCTCCCAGATTTCATCAATAACTTTGATGAGAATGATGTAGTTATAGTAGATAAAAATGGCAAAAACTATGACAATCAGACGAAAGTTGTAAAACATTCTCTAAATTTTTGGTTCTGCCTGGTTTTACTCTAGTTTGTATTTTTCTTTTAGTAACGTATGAGGCTCTGTAGGTGGCCCACTTTTACAGCTCAGGCATGGTGGTTGTAATTGCTTACTATGAAGGGTTGGGCAATTGGCTGTATTATCAGATCGTCCAATCATACTTTATAGAGATCATCGATTGACGATCCAATTGTGCAGGGAGGTAGGAGGAGTTCTGTCACTGCACAGCAGAGACAACTTTAAATCAGTATTTTGTGCAGGTGAAGAGAGAGGATTTTACTGCTGCATCTGTGACGAAAAATGTGGTTGTGTGCAGCAGATGTGGCCTTTCGTCTTTGAAAAAAACAATCGTTATCCGTCAATTAGACTGCTGATTAACAATCTGATTGCCAGTCCGAACAAGTCTATTGCTCACACTGGCAACAATCTGGAGTGGGAAATGTAAAAGTCATCATTCTGGGTGCTTAAGGATTTTTCCAATGCAAGACCCATTTTGCGTTGGTTTTATCAGTTGGTTGGGGAATGCATCACTCCAGTCTGATGTAAGTTACAAATAGAGGAGCAGAATTCTGTTTAGATGACTTCTTCAACCAAAAGTAAGACTGCCCTAAAAGCTGTTGCAGTAACAGGAGTAATAGCGAGTTTCCAGTTTGCATCGATGCACCATCGTCCTCCTTGACTTTTTTCTAAAGAGAGAGGAATGGCTTGTCTCAGATGAGTTGTGGTCCGTAATTACAAGCTGAGTCGAGCCAAGTCGGGGAGTGGGCCGGGCTGGGGCCATGCTCGGCTTGCTAATGCACAGATTGCTTGTCGGAGGCTGTGAAATAATGGCTGTATGTGTGCTACAACCCCCAGAATGTAGGTGGAAAGGAGGGGAGGGGATGGCAGCTTGATACTATACTCTTGGATATGCTTAACTCCTCCCCTGGCTATGAGTG
>JAQFJB010000016.1:2339883-2353924 GCA_029874875.1 Naso minor
ATTATTCATAGCTGATTAAGTATTTTAAAAAGGAAAGTAAACCACCCTAACGTTAACAGAACTTAAAATATCAAGTTAATTGAGTAAATAAGTGCAGAGGTTGTTCGGTAAGTTAATGAGCAGTATAATCACGGCCAAATGTATGTGCATTCTAACAACTCTTTTGTGCTGTATAAAGTGGTTACAGTGTTCAGCCAAGGCCACAATGTGGCCATGCACTGATGACGGCTGCCATTAGGGTATTAATTGAGCATGCTCAAATAGCGGTGCAAGTGGAAGTGATGGTGGACATGATTAATGTCCCAGAGGGATCCACGGAATATAAAACTTGAGCACGTTTGAATAAATGAGAACCAGTGTAGATGCACAACAGGAAGTGGACACAGCTGAACGCTCACCTACATGAAGGTCAGAGCAAAGTGAAAGCAGGATGAGTTTCACCGAGTGGAGCTTGATGGACTGCCCAGCAGATGATCTCATTCCGCAAAACAGGGTTTAACGTCTCGAATGGCAAAGTGCTCCCAGCTTCTTAGCTGCTTAATCAATTGATTCATGTTATGTGGACTGACCCGTGCAGTCTTTCTGCCCACTCTGCTCGTGCATGCTGAAATCCAATATTTAAGAGACATGAAGATGTGATTATAAATACTGTCGGAGAGCGAGTAATGAGCTGCGCATTAATGACGATTTCATCAAAGCTTTGACTGGCGATTCCTTTGGGAAAATTCAGCAAGAAAAACAAAATGAAGAGTGTGAGTGAAATGCTTTTGGGATCATCTCCATTACGGCCCACATGTGAGGAAGCTTAGAATAATCATGACACCTTTGCCTGGAGAATTAATTCAATTTGCCAGGGCAAAGCAGAATGAATCCCCGCTATTATGACTGAAAAGCAGAGGGAAGAGTGAATTTGAGTGATATTTACTGAGAGATTAGCATTTGTGTTCCGCAACATTACGGTTCTTCCCGGTGCTGAGGGAATGTATTGAGCCCATTACAGTGGGAAGCCGCTGGGAACCAGTGCTTTTTTAAAAATGACTTTAGTGTAGTGGTAATGACATTTTAATGGCCATTTCCCTTAAGCGAACATATCTCTGGAAACAGAAGGAAAAAAAAAACCCTCTCTGAATGACTTGGAGCAGTCAAGCCTGCAACATTGAAATGAAGGGACTGGTAGGTAACTGACAATAAACCCTGGCTGCTCTTTAAACACCACTGCTTCTAAACTGCTGCTTAGCAGCCCTTAATCTGCTGTGGCTGTCGGCTAATGTCAGGCGTAAGAATGTTACATTTTTGCTCTTTTATCCAGAGGTTAGCTCATCTTACTTTTCTTTCTGTGGGTCAATCAGTGGTGAAGATAGGAGGTCCATTGTAGACTGGAGGGAAAGAGTTCTGCTTTATGATGTTTTTTTCAGTTACATTCATAAAAGTGTCTGAGGAAGACAGCATCTCTTTGAGCTCCTGAGCCCAATTAAACAATCAAAGGTATTCATGGTGGGAGCTTTGTTCGGAAATACATACTGACTAGAATGAGTTTCAACATCAGCCGAAATCAATTTCAGTTTTATTGAGCAAGTTTCACAGAGTTTATCTGATTAGAAAGGAAAGCTGAGAAAAACTTCCCTCTGAATATCATAATAATTACTCAAGCAGAAACTTGCAGTCCTTAACAAATATCTAAGCTCTTGATACAACAAAAAAGATGTTTTCCACAGAGCAGAAACTGCTGATCAGCTTCTCACACAGCAGTAAGTTGATAACAGAGTTTAGCTGCTAGGAAAAAAGTTTGTGTAATCCTCTCATTAGTGTCCCTCCGTCCTTTTTCTCAAAGACAAAGAAAATTGGCTTTGGAATTCTGTGCGGCAGCCACAGTCGAGAAAGAGCAGCGCTGGAATACGGAGAGCATTTCCTTCTGAAATATTTCAGCATGACCTTGCAATGTGCGAGAGCGCGTCGAGGTAAACGCTGCCGGCGAGAGCGGAATGAGAATGAGGCAATGCTGGAACAAGGCTGTGGTCGGCGTGCGTGCATCAGGGTTATCAGGCAGCCTCAGAGAGCTCTCACTGATCACGTTGAGCAGGAAAGGAAGAGGGAGTGGAGCGGGAGGAGGAGCAAGGGGCAGAGAGAAACACTGCGCGATAAAAGGATAGAAGGAACCTTGATGATCCTCCAGGGCCTCAAGGTGCTTTGAGTATAAAGCTCCTTTTGAAGACGTCAAGATCTCGTTTTCTTTTCGCTGCGCACACTGGTAGTCAACTAAGAAGTGGAAATAAACAAAAGATGAATGTGAAAGCATTTTTGAGGGATTTGTTGCTTGCTTTCTTTTTTTACAGACAGCTCAATCATGATGTGCTTCTTCTCTAATACACCCCCTACAGCTTCATCTCCACACGCACACTTCTTCTTCTTGATCTGTTTGCACATCTTCAATGTCTTTCTGCGTTTTCCCTCTCAGATCAGACACCGAACGTCAAATGGGCAAATTAGAAAGAGAAAACAACAGAGATGCAACTGCAGGATGAACTGGAGGGCGGAATCGGCTCCGACTCTGACGATACACGTGCGGCTGTTTTAAAGCACTTGAGGTGTTTTGCATTTTGCTACATCAATCCGCCTCCAGGGACGGTCCAGCAATGAGGCTGACCAGTTCAACAATTTGCTGATGCTAATGATTTGCTGTGACAGATTTTATATTAATGGTCCCCTGGGTGGTGGAAATGCAAAATATTCATCAGCCACTCTCTCATTTCCCCTATAATGATCTATCACAGCCTGTATCTGCTTGAGCCTTACTTGACATACCAGTGTAAGTACATGGAGCTGCAGTATTTATTAGCTGAGGAATCAGCAGCGTGGACTGAGAAATTACTGATAAATAGATTTTTACTGGATGCCCGACAAAAAGCAATCAATTTCTTTCCCTCTTTTTCTACAGGCACACACACACACACACACACGCCCACAAACACATACACACAGATCTGACACCACGTGTTAAAGGCAGCTTAATATTTCATACAGCGCTACAGCTCGAGCAAGCATTTCCACTTAGACGGCAGCTCTCTGCACTAATGTTACATTTTCTGTGCTATTTGCAGTAACAAATTAATATCGGTGAATACTTCTATAAAACATCCCACAGGCTTTTGCAACTGAGCCAGATATACCATCATAAGACATCTCAGCATCTTCCCTTTCTGGTGTAATTCTGGTTATATGTGGCCAATCAGCTTGTCGACATGTATGCATAATGCCTGTGAGAGGAGATCAGCCATGACATCTGCTGCAAGGAGAGCAGTGTAACGGGGCTAATCTTCCACTCTGGAACTGCAGTGTTACGTAAGAAGAAATAGGCTGTTGCATAACATGAAGACTCCTCACTGGCGAAATCAACCACTGTCCGCTCACCTAATGTCTTCAGAGTGTCTGTGACAGGGAGAGGAAAAGATTAAGGGCCAAACAGTCTTTCTGGAGCGGGAGTAACGTTCTGCTCCGATTTCGTGTCTTTCCATCTCGACAGTTGCCTCAGATAACACAGGGCTCATGCACACCGAGCTACATGTGTGTCGTTTTGATTTCGGTGGCAGGGGAAAAAAGAGGAAGGTGCTGACAAAACAGTCACTTTGCAGAGAAGATACGCTTGGTTTCATTTACCACACTGTCTCTCTGTTTCTGCTCAGCCCACTCATTGGTATGTGTTCGCTGTGATCTCCGGCAGAGACCTTGAGAAAGTTGCCCCCCATCTCCTCATCTTAATAGCACTTTATCTCCCTGTCCCTCCCCTCTCCCCCCACCTGCCCACCAACTCTTCCATTTCTTCGCCTCTTTTCAGCGACAGTGGTCACAGCTAGCCGTTCTCCGACCAAGAATCAGATCTCATTGAAAAATGTATGAGTTAG
Source organism: Naso minor (assembly GCA_029874875.1). Classification (NCBI taxonomy): domain Eukaryota; kingdom Metazoa; phylum Chordata; class Actinopteri; order Acanthuriformes; family Acanthuridae; genus Naso; species Naso minor. The sequence continues at coordinate 2,343,783 of JAQFJB010000016.1, forward strand.
ACGGATGGGGTGCTGGTGTGTGTGCGTCTGAATCCATCTCCCATCTGAGCATGACTCACGCCGGGCTTGCCCATTTGTCCCAGCATACACACACACTGGCAGCAAGCCAAAATACTGCAGAGGGGAGCCACATTTATACTACAGAAGGACAGGGGGTGGGGTGGGGGGATAAATCAGCCAAAACATCATCCTCTATAATCCTGATTATGTTGTCAGCTTGCACCAAAACTCTTCATTTGCTCGGTGTCAGCCTCCACTTTCAACCATCAGAAAAACAACACGCACTGTCATAAAAACACAAATCCACACAAAGACACACATAAAGTTGATTCCTGCATGTTCTGCACCACAGACACCGTGATGGATGGTGTCCTTCACAACAATGACCATCAGACCTGTAGCTGTAGACCCGAGTCCCGCCTGACCTGCCGGCTCTCAACGTAAACACACACACACACACACACACAGACACACAAACACACTTCTATGCAAACATGAGAACGTCCTTGAGTGAGGTTACGCTGAGCCCGTCACACACCACAGCCTTGTTTACAGAGCTGCAGAGAGCTGATGGATACACACACACTCACACACAGACGTGATTTGTGAATGCATTTTTCCAATTGGCAGGTATCCAACTGATAGTACAAAGTGTGAAGTGGAGCATTGTTGTTTTGAGTGTGATAAACAATTGGAACTATGCACAGTCTAGCATTTGCATTTGTGTATAAAGCACATATTTTCTTTATATGACTGTTATGGCACGCTTTCAAGCACATAGAAACAAAAATAGAATAAAATTTAATTTGAGAGAAACCACTCAGTGCAGCAGTTCCATTGAAATGTGTTTATTTCAGTCTGAGACTCAGCTTAAACCTGCATTAATTAAGGTTTTGACCATTTACAGGCAGCGAAATAAACTGTCAACACAACATTAACATACTGCATCATAACCATATCAAGTTGATGAGGCCAAAAGGGTAGAAAACATTTGTGTTTTCGCACATCCAGCAGAAAAGGAGCAATATTAGCATTCTGGCATGTACTGGTCACCCCCATTAGCCCTAACCCCAACCCTACGCTGTAAACAAAGAAACAAAGAAACAAAGAACACATCAACAGAGTTCTGAGAGAGGTGCAGAATAAAATTATTGCTTTTCCCTAAAATTACTATGATTGGGAATTAAATGTTATTATAATTTTTTAATTGTCAGGTCCAAAATAATAATTTGCTTACCTCTGTCTAAAGGTCAACTTGTAGTTTGTGGCTCAATATTTTTATTATTGTCGCTTGACAAAAATGACTTAAATATGTTGCTCAACACTTTCAATTCATGTCACGTACATGGAGAGTTCTGTTACAGACATTGTCTTATATTATCACGTCTGACTGAACCTCCTTGCTGATATTCTATCCTTTGTTTCAAATGCTGTATGGTTACTAGGGAGACCACTGAAACCTTTTGCTGAAGCATAAGTTGAAAACGTTGCGCTTCTCTTTCATTCCTGTCGAGCGACACTAATCAAATATGTTAGTTGTCAATAGGACCTTTAATTCCCAGTATTCAGGCTTTCTTTTAAAAAGTTTTGGTTTCAACCAATTCCCGAGGGAAGTCTGGCTTTTGAACTGCTAAATGCACCACAATGTCTTATTCGTTGCTTAATATTTCCATCACTAGTATGCTGTTAGCCAGAAAATCTACAGATGGTTTATCAGAAGTTTTTCTGCCGAAAATATCTGCAACAATGAGGAAAAAGATCTTAAAAGGCTCCATAGAGCTAAAGACAATTGCAGTACGCATAACATATATCATCGAATAGTCAACAGATGTTTTGAATCTGCAAGTATTGATTAGAGCACCTTTTATTGTATTTTTTCTCATTTTATCAAGTAAGAAGTAAACCAGCGACTTAGGTTAGGCGTTAGGCGATCGAGACCTTCAAAAAGTGGTCTCAAGACCAAGACCAATCTCGAGTACTACAGCACTAGCAAGAAGTACAACACGCTCCTCAGGGACACTGGGACATGCACAATTCATCCGCACCTTTTCTGTGGATATTGCAGCTCTGACCTTTTGGTTTAACAAAAACAACTCTAACAATTTTTAAAAAGTCCATTCTGTGCTCTTTGTTGAGGTTTTTTTTTAAGGTTGAGAAGTTTGTTACCTTGAAGGAGACAAACTTGAAGCATCCAATATGCAACCCGAGCACTTAAATAGAATCGTCATTTACATCCTTGACTCTTCTCCTGCCAAGAGATGTGTTACGACAGATGACATTTATCAAGCCGCACAAGTGAAAGCTGAACATTTCAAAGAGCAAAGATGTTTCAAGTCAAGGTCCTCAAGTTGCTAGCCAGAGATGAATGGACAATGGTGGAGACAGATTGGAGAGAGGAAGATTGTGCAGGATAGACAGACCACAGACAGGTGTGAGGAAATATGGAGCAGGGCAGGAAGAAGTGCCAATACAATGATATGATGAAAGAAACAGTAACAAGAAGTGGAGGTAAATTGAAGGAGAAAAAGTGTGTGAGGGCGTTTTCCTTGAGGCAAAGAGAGAAAATGATCTCTACTACTGTGGTGGTAGAGATCGATGTCCATCTGCCCACTCCTCATCCCTTTACCAACAGCCCTGCTAGGCCCAGACATGGGTAGATATTTGTCAGTTTGGGGAATTTAATATGGGACAAAGAGGCTTACAAGCCCAATAAAGTTTTCCATTCACGTTGTTTTATCCTTTTTGTCTCTGGTTTTTGTATTCAATTATCCTTTGCCTGTACCAGCTCCACATAATCCTTCAATTGACTAAACAGTGAGATATGGCAATAATCCTTGTATCTGCCACCAAACCTAATTACCCTGACTACCTTTCTAGGGACAAAGTGAAGCAATAACTGACGATAGAATGATATTTTATCAGGATTATGAAAGTCTTAGAAAGCCAGCATATTCTACAATAACTTCGTTTTAACATGACATTAACATTTCTGTCTGTTGTGTCCTTGCTACTCGACTTCCAGACCTCATTTTGTGGCCAACACATCAATTTTTTGGCAATTGAAATAGCTGATAATAACAAAATGGAACCGAAAAGGCAATTCAATCATTATGTCTTTGCTATCATTAGACTAATAAGAGCCTCAAAATCAATTTTCGACTTTCTTCGGCAAGGAATGGCTGTTGCATCACCTTCAGATGTTCTCCTTTAATATTTCTCTCACTTCGGCTTTTACCTTCCCTCTTCTCTTTCTCCTTTTTCTCAATTTTCTAATCCGTCTGCCCTCATCACCAGCTCTTTCAGTCCCCAGAGGCTCATTACTGCGCTGACTGGAGTTGCTAACATGGGCTTGGTAGAATCCAATTGAGCCACACTCTCCTGTGAGTGATCACAGAAAAGAGCTGATACCTCGACTGCTCTGTGGCTGATTTAGAAAGGTGCAACAACTCAAAACAAAATAGGTTTGTAGATCGTTCCTGCCTGGCAGCGTAAATCTAGTCAGCAAACTGTGAAATGAGATAGCTGAGTCCTTGAATATTGTGTTTAATCTGTCTTTTGTTTAGTAGCTTTGTACAATAATAATCCTTTCTGACATTGTATGGGTTAATTCCGTGGCTGAGTTAACTTTACGTCTTACTTGATGCTGGAATGAAGCCAGAAAACGTAGAAATGCTTGAATAAAGTTGTCATCACTGTGCTGTTCATACTAAAGAGATGTAGAAGCTTATTATTTTGGAGATACAGAGAGATTTAAACAGTGTAAACTAGGGGTGCACCAATTGTAATTTTCTTGGCCGAACCTGATTGTAGATTTTCCAAAACGTCTGACCTGTTGATACGAATTTTTACTGATTCTGTTTTTGTTCCCTACTATGATTTATTTAAAGCAAAAAAGAGAAGATTTTTCAAGTATCTGTCTGTTCGTTGAGTATTAATTATTCTGACAACTTTTTACCATCACTTACATTTATTACATTTGAACACAAATATCTGTACTCACTATCTTTACTAACTAATCACATTTTCAAAACAGTCTCGTTACTAGTTTGAATTCTTTTGCCTTTTTTTCTGTACTCAGGACGCTTTACCGACCCAAAATATTGCTATTTGACATTCTGGAAATGAGACTCAACAATCAACTAACTTTCTGGTGCGTTCAGCTCAGACAAATGCTGCTGATTCTGCCTTTAAGTTTGATAGCCTTTATGCATTTTATAAATATGACGTGAGCTGCACTTCTGCTTAAATAAAGAATATGTGCACGTTTGCCGCCTCTGCACTTATTAGGATAATCCGCCTACAGATAGTTTATCAAGTATTTGTAACATTTCAACAACGTATCAGTTGACATTCAGCAGTGTCAGTGCTTTACCTAACTCTAACTGTAAGCCTAATGCTAATTAGCTCACCATTTCATTTATTTTTGTTAAACAGTCTGAAAATGTTCAACTAATAATCAGCAATTTTATACACCTATTAAACAATTAGTAAACCAAATGATACATTGTTGAAATGATAATAAATATACTATCCGTGGGCAGAACATCCAAATTAAGTGTAATCAGTTATTTTATTGGTACTGTCTGGATTTGAAATTCCTGACTTTGAAACCATCCTATACTCCACTACCTGTTAATGTTATTTGATTTTTGTCCAAACCAAAGTTCTATATATTGGTTTCTAAGATCCAATAAATAAATTCTTTGAATCTAAGCCACTCAGACATGTCAGTGTTGCATCATTATCTATAAATGTTGTTGTAGGAGAAAGGTTTGCTCATCTGCAACTGGTCAATTATCTGATTTTTTCCCTCTAATTTCATTGTTTTCTTTCAGCGTCATCTGGTAAAATAGTCATTCACTGGCCTCCTGCTGCAATTATTATACTGACATTCACCTGCGGGTCCATATGCAACATCCATATTTGATCATCCAATATTTGACTTAAGGCTATGTTGCATTATGTTTATAAATTGTTGCATTTAGATTGGATGTGACTTTTGACTTTGTAAAAACCTTTAGGAAATAAACAAAACAGAGGAGTTACTTTGATTGAGCAAATAGAGTTCTGTGTAGGAGAACAGGGCAGAGACAGACAGACGGACGGACAGACAGCGGAGGAGACAACGACTCCTCTGCTGTCTATTCTCATCTACAGTTTGCACATACAATTTGTCATGCCTGACTATACACGGCAAGAAAACGCTGAAATGGAAGATTATTTTTGTCTCTCTCTTTTTGATCTGTGTGAGTTTGTGTGAAGCTACGGGTGAGACACATATTAATGTTTGTTTCAGTGTGTGTGTGTGTGTGTGTGTGTGTGTTCCGGAGCAGGGTGTTTCTCCGTTGAGGTGAAGTGAGGCAGGCAGCTGGCCGAAATAAAAGGGACCGACTGTGACCTTCGGACGAAATCAAGAGCAAAGTGTTTCTGTCTTTATTGTTTTCTACACGCCTCCTCACGTTCTGTCTCCTTGCAGCCTCATTTTCCATCTCCTCCATTTTTCCTCAGAACTGTAAAACAGAGCCCACTAAGAATAAACAACAGCATGCATCTGTTTGCTTTTTATCTTTTTTTTTAAATCCCCTATCTTTGTGTTTCCGAACAACACCACTCTCAATTTAAAGTGGCAGTGGTACGTATTGTACAGTTTGTGCACAATACAGTGCACTTTTTCTGGCGTGATACAGAGTATCTCTCTCTGAAAGTAAGAGCCGTAAAATAAGTGCCACTCTGTGCTGCCATCAAAAGACCTGGAGTAGACTTGAAACATAAAATGCAGCAGCATAAAAAGCTATACATGTGAGTCATCAGTACAAGACCTTTGCCTGCATCTGCTCTGACAGTGAAAAGAGCGTCTCGTTTGATGTGGACCTGAGACTGTCAGATGATCGCTCAGATTGCCCTCTTTCTTACTTCTTCTCTTCCTCTCTCCCATTTTTCTCTGCTATCATTTGGTTTTATGTCCATTTTCTGTTACCTGTCCTGCTTTTGCCATCTGTTACCCTGAAAACTCTCTGACTGTTTCTCTCCCGTTTATCCTCTTGGTTTCTCCCTCTGCCTGTTCTCTTTTTTACCTTTCAGTCTCTGTGGGCAGGGAGTGGGGTTAGAGCCCAGTAGAGAAGAACGGCTGTCAAGCACACAGGCTAATATTTGCCCTGCGCTAAACTGAGCAAACATGGATAAAGTGAACACAATCTCTTTCTCTGTCCCTGGCTGTGTGCCTTGTTGTCCTTTCATTCCCTTCCTGTCTTTTCTGAGCTGCTGTAGAGCTTACTGCTGGTTAACCAATGCACACACTATGCACAGGTTTTTTTTTCAAGCAAATCACTGGCTGAAGGATCAATCTGATAACTGAATTTGTTTATGGTCTATGTCTTTTTACTAACATAAGTATGTAGTTTATCATTAAGAACAACTGCGTAATGTAATACAAAAGAACTGCACTGAGCCACAGGTTTATAAGTTTTACTTACCGAATGATGTTTGGTAAGTTTCCTGCAGTATATAGCATAATTATGTCAAAGAGAATGCTAATGCAAGAGGTAGTCTCTGAAAAGCTACAGTTGGTAACTTTGGGGTAAACATAAAAACTTTTTTCTGTTCTGTTTGGGATAAAATGGAGAAAAGGCATCCACACTCTCCGATGGGTGCAAAAGTCATTTTAAAGCACGCTTTCAGTCTTTTGACCTTCAGGACATGAATTGCTACAAGCGTGAACAGCAGCAGGCTTCTTCAAAAGGGCTGAGACAACACTTGATTAGCCTGATGTGGGGAACTTGTGTCAAAAGACAAAGCCTATGGCTAACACTCATGGGAATTGTAGTCTTGACCAGATTGAAAGACCAAGACACAATGTTCGGCAGCAAACCATGCTTATGTGCAATCACATTTACATAATATGCAATGTATACAAAATAAACAACAATAGAAAGATGCCATGTTTTGTAAATATCAGCCAACTTTGAGGATCACTCACATTCCATCTCCTCCCTCAGACTTCAGGCCATAGAGCAGATTGGTCTTTCCAGAGGGGGTGATGTTGACGGGAGATTGTGCCGGAGAGAGTCGTAATGAATCTGCACTTTGGGAATGTTGCAACCACTGGGTCTAAACGAGGATTTTGACGTGATTGTTGCTCTTTAAATAAACTATAATGGAAAGTGTATGCTGTATGTTTTTTGATGGTTGCTGCCTGATGCTTACATAAAATAGCATCTTTTTATTGTTGTTTCATTTTTGCACAGATCTGAGAGTGTAGATGCCTTTTCTCTATTTTATTTGAAACCGTTTTGGCTCCAGCAGCTCAGTCCTAATTCTGATACTGGATAAACAGTGACTTTTCAATTGTTTGAATGTTCTGTTTGCAAGAAATGTCATAATACCCATAGACAGCTGTTAGTAAGTGATGTGGTCTGAAATATCGCAAGATCTCTGTTTTCTCATGCTTATGTATTCTGGGATGGAACAATCCTCACGCCTCCGATAGCTTTGCCCAATCAGTGCTGCTCTCTGACCCCTCCGTCCTGATTGGTGTGTTATGCTGCACTTCTTAGGGACAGATGACGTCGGCACGAGCTAACTGGGTTTTGAAACAAGTGACGTGCCTTGTGCTTAGGCTCCACTCTGCCGTCAGCGGTGTCTGCAAGCGACATCGTCAAGCCAGCTCAAGCTCCGGCTAAGACGTGGCCGTTTAATCCGTGGCAACTTTTCCTGCAACTATTTCATTTTGTCGCGAATCTTTGGTGCAAACTGGACTTAAAAGAGAGAGTGACAATGAAATAAAACACAAGCCAGAGCAAAAAAGGGGAGGGGAGGGTGCAGCAAAGTTGCTTCCCAAAGAGTTTCATGCTACAGCTAGCTTGATTCTCAAATGTTACCAAATGCAGCTTTGAGTAGCAAAGCCATGCTATGTTAAAAGTGTTATATATATTCTTTTAGATGACCAACTTGGTAACTCATGTCATGTGAATTCATATCATATTCATGTATACCAGGCCATCTTCACCCCTGAGCACCTCCATTAGAGCCAGAACTGTTTCCTCGGGTTGTTGGACTCAAATCTGTCGAGTGCTGCTGAAGAGCTCGCTCTGTTCATGGCTGCTAAGTGACAGCACTGGCCAACACTCCAGGCTTAAACCTAATCTGTCCACTTCTACCTTTGTCTGTTTGGTTAAGAGAGGCCTGAATGAGTGTTGCTGAGTATCCATGAGTTCTTGTTCTGAATGGGTTGGAAACAATGTAATCAGACAGGACTTGAAAGTACTTCTTTTTAGAGGTGATCAGGCAAATTTGGAAGTAGTGCCTGATTAGGGTTAGGTTAAAGAAAGGATGATATACAAAGGATAGTAATATGTGTCTATATGAACAATAAATTAGGGAATTAGTAAAACATAACAGAAACATTTTATGGTTACACTTTACTTAAGACATGCATCTATAATGCATTATGAACTTTCTTATAATGTGTTATAATACCCCTACAGTGCTGTATAATCGTAGTTATGAGCAGGGTTAGGGTTAACCCCGACCCAAACCACAACACATCTATAACACAAGATAAGTGTGTTCATAATTAACACGTTAACTGCGATCGATTAAAAGGCAGTGATTACGCATTTATCACGTGCTGCCATTTTGTCCCTTTGATGCACCCTTAGTCAAACTGCTGTAGCGGTTTCCTGCTTCCTACCGGCAAAAGAAAGACAACAATGCGCTTCTGAATGCCTTGTTTTTTCCTTTTGTTATTTGCCTCTCTCCTGATTTCCAGACAAGAAGATAGATAGCATTCTTTCACATGCAGAAACAAGGAACAGATGAGCAGAGCTCGTCCCACTGGAAATTATCTTAGCTCAAACACTGGCAGTCAATGGGAGGTGCTAGCCGGCTTCTGCCTAAAGACATCAGAAAAACTTTTCAACAAATCTAAAGGGTCCTGTGCGCTTAACGTGACACCCCCCCATTTTATTCCCAATCAAGTGACACATAAATAATGCGATTAGTCACAATGAACTATTGAAATTCTGCAATTAATCAAGATTTAACAAACAAACAAAAAAAATCCTTTGACGGCCCTCATTAGAATGCGTTCCATAAATGCATAATGTGTAATAATGCATTACAGAGACAGGCTTCATAAGAAGTGTTACTTATTTTACATTTGTAGGTGCACATGAGATATTGTGCAAGCAAATAATTTAAAGTAACTGAAAACATCAACGTATGTTTGAGTCAGAGGAGACCAAACAACCGGAAGCAGAAATAGGAAACTGCAGAGCAGCTTCACCACATTCAACATTCTTTACAAAACTAACTGAACTGAGAGATTATTTGTGCTGAACAACCAGGCTACACATGAGGAATCAGACCATAGGCGTCAGATACACTGTAAGTGACATAAGCAAAGTGTATTTCACTTTAATTTTTTTGAAGTGGATTTGCCTTGAATACATTCGCTGTGAACAAATATGTCCTCTCTTCTTCATTTGGAATAAGTTCCTTTGTCAAAACCAAAACCAAACAAAAGGGTCAAATGTTCAAGCTTCTCTTTGTGATAGTCCACGTTCTGTGCAACTCTTCCCAGAAGTCACCTACTCTAAACTCTCATTGACTTAATTACAGTGGTGTTTCTAATTTGGAATTTTTTCCGTATGACCGAAAAACCTGGCAAAAAATAAATAGTAGTGATGAAAAACAGAAAAAAAATTTCCGAACTAGGAGATAAAGGTGACGAAAATGTAAGTAAAGACCTGATGTTTCCACACTCTTCAAGTATTGCAATCTGGTGTTAACAAGTGACGGCCCTCATAACAAGTGGAATTCCTTCACTTCATCGCCTTTTCTGAGAGAAACATAACCTGTTAAGTGCATGAAATGCTTGTTAGTGTGAACAATTTATGCAATGTTAATGACGCTTAGAGAATGAATTTATAATGACTGTATAATGCTTTGTGGCGTCTGTGAGTGTAATTCTGACTGCATATTCAAATTAATACTCAAACACTGCTGCTCAGCTCAATAGCATCACATCGTTAAAATATGACACCTATAACAAGAGAAAGTCAGACGTGGGAAATTTGATTTGCTTTAGGGATTGAAATAGACTATGTTAAAAGTGAGCTGCATTATAAAATCAGTCATTACGA
>JAQFJB010000016.1:2377691-2387897 GCA_029874875.1 Naso minor
AGGAGTCAGACCAAACTATAACAGCGTCCCAGTTTAACAAATAGAACAACATGGTGTCAGAAAACGGAGTTACAGAGTGATTCAAATGAGGTACAGTGTGCTAACGGAGCTAGCCTTGAAGCTAACAGCTGACTGTATGTGACCAGCATGAACATGGAGCAATTCAAGCCATCCCCACTAAGACTCACTGGTAACCTTATAATAGTGTCCCGGTATAATACAGACCATAACAAATACTGTCAAGAATATATATTTACTCCTCCACTTAAGCTTTTTTGTCCTAGGTTGTGTATCTTGTATGTATGTCTATGTGGTGGCTGCATCACTTCCTGATTTCCCATACCAGAGGGCGGGTCAAAGGGCAGAATGTGTGGGCATTAATTGTGCGGCAAAATAAATTTGCGTTAACGTGTTATTAAAGCGTTAACTTTGACAGCACTAGAAACATGCTGAGCACTAGAGAGGTGCACTAGATGTGATATTGATGCGTCGACTTTGAAAGCACTTGAGACAGTTTAACCTTCCTTGTCCTTGTCTGTCTTTCTTTCTTTTTTGTTTTCCTTCTTAAGTGATCTGGAACCAGTGGCTGAAAGTTCATCACAGGGAGCCAAGCCAGCTGTGCCAGCTGTAAAAAACTCATGATTCTGGAGAGAAGGCTGCACAGACTGGTTGGGGGTGAGGGACATTTCAACAGTCTGATCTTTTATTAACTGAGAAGGGGATTCATGTTGGATGCAGGAGGAATAACGAGGCAAGCAGCACAGTGCCTATTATTTAATTAAATGTGTGTGCACACAGGTGTAGCTGTGTTTACTATTCTTTGCACCAATTTTATTTATTTTGTTTTATGACTTGTCATTCTAAAATGCACCTTTCCACAGTCTCTTAACCAAACCCTATGACCTTCACCAGTGTTGGAGGGCAAAGTTGTGCCTCTCACACATTCCTCTACATCCTCTACTTCATCCCTTTATCTCCAGCTCAATCCCCCTCCGCTCGACTCTGCTTATTGTCCCAGGCCTGTGCCTAAATGCAGCCCTTTCATCTTTGTTTTTATCTGTCAGATCAGTGAGGCGCTAGTCCCACTCCACACAACTCCTCAAAATATAAAGTTAGAAAGTCTCCCAAATCCGGGCAGATCAATGGATAAGGGTTGGCAGGCCTAGCTAATGGAATGCAGCTCGTGCCCTAGATTAGGATGTTTTCTTTTTCACTTGGCTGTCCTCAAACCACCACGAAGCCACAAAATGTTGTTGGTGGAGTTGGTATGTATGTTGGGGGGATAGACCACAGGCTGGTTGCTTGCTGAGACAGACAGGAAAACTGGCAGACAAACAAGCAGAGAGATGGTTTATACACTAGGAAACAGCTGTCAAACAGCCAAAGAGACAGTGTGCTTTTCTGGCAGCTAACAATTACTCTGATGACGGTGATGATCTGTATCTTTAAGGCATGCTTTCAGACAGAGTTCCATATTCACATCAATAATAATATATACTAATTTATCCTATACATTATATTATATAATAATAAAACTTCTATAAAATCTACAGTCAAAGCAGTTAGAGCAACAAACATGTCATCTCCATGATAAATGCCTTGTTTGGAGGAATCGATACCACATAAACAAATGTTGTAGCTCCTCACAGAGCACGTTGACATCACTACAACATCATCCATCAATGCCATATTGTACATTCTTTTAACTTATAAAGGACATGCCAAAGTCAGGGAGGTTAGACTTAAATATTATCACATCTGAAATGTCCGATATAATCCCTTACGCCTGGGACACACATCTTGTGTCTACCTCTGCTGCGTCTCGCTCGCTGTTGTGGTTCACACAGGCAGCGTCCAATGCGTCTGCTTCAGGCAGCGCCGCTGTCTTTCTACATAGAGTTTTCTTTTGACCACTCCCCTCATTATAGAAGCGTTTAATGTCATTATATATGATGCATTTAATTCCTTTCAGTTTAGACAGAAAATTGTTTCCTGTTTGGGGTGGTGGTTGGGGGGGGGGGGGTGAAATGTCAAATTTGTCACCTATGACCTGTCACTGTCTGACTGAACAGCCTCATGGAAATGATACTTAACATTTCTTCATATTGTAAACTAACAAAATTTGGTGACACAAGTCATTTAATTTATTTATTATATTAAGCGCAGTTCTGTTCCTGTTCAGACACTGCAGGCGTGTCTCCTCCAGGCTGGTACAATGTGCACAATGTTGAATGTCAGCCAAAGCCTGCGATCATTCTACATTAAAAAGCAAAACTAAACTTCACCATGTTGGGTCTCCGGAATGACTGTCATTCATCCCAAAATACAAATACTGTTTTACGCCTAAAAATCCTTTAAATTCTTCACAATTGAAATTTTAAATGAAGAGATTCTTTGCACAAACACGCTTGTAAGAGGTTTTATTTTGAAAGACACTCTGGAAATGTTGAAACTACAGTAAATGTGGCTGGTATGATGTCAGTATGACTGGCAACAGGCTATTTCTGTCTATTTTAGCAGAGAACTGCTCACGTCTCACCGAAAGAATCAGTAAGCCTCCTGGGCTGAAGTGCTGTGTCGCTGTCGACCTGTGTCCGCAGCGTCTCCCGCATGCTGTGTGGCTGCTCTGATCTGTTTAAATGGGCGCAAATAAAATAAGCAGACGTGCTGCAAACACAGATGCAACACAGACACAGGATGTGTGCCCCGGGCGTTATTCAATGATCATGTTACCATTGACTTTCATTTATTTATACCAAATAAATTTGAATAATTTGGAGAGTTTGACTAGCTTGCCCTTTCATCCCTTTCACTGATGTTGCAGATCCAAACAAGTAAGATAATGAGTTCATTGAGGATGGATTGGAAAAATCATAAAAACAAGACACAAGTTCAGTATTCTAAACTGAAGTTTTATACTGGTCAGCTCTCAGGAAGGACAGTGTGTTACTACATGAATAATAAGTAGAAAGTTGCTAAAAAGAACAAAGCGCACTGTGGACTTTCTCTGCATACAAATAATGACTTGAATATGCAGCAAAAGCTGCAGAGAGACAGGCGTATGAGCAATCTTCTGCAACACGAACGGACAGCACGTATGATGGCTTTCTCAGAGCACTAAAGAAACAACACGGAGAAACGAGTCTGATGGAGGACTGAGAGAGAATCTGAGGATCTTGATGATGCAAGACTGCACTGCCGAGCCCACACAGGAAGAGAGCGGGGCAATAGGAAGTCCAATGGGCTCTTTCTGATTACATTTTTGCTAAATGGGATTAGTGAAGAGGGTATACGGCTGGACGCACTCAGCTGCAGAAAGCCCAGTGGAAGAAGTGGGAAGTTCTCATAAAAGATGGATATCTCTCTTTCACTCCGTCTCTCTCACTTTATCTCACCGCTAATAGCATTTTCAGGCACTGCTCGAACAATAAATGTACCATCTCCTCTTCTGCAGCATTGGCTCTGAAGTTAACATTTGCATATGCTTGTGAGAATACGACCAAGGTCTTCACGCTAATGCAACATCCTTAGAAGAACCAGAGTCTCCTTAGAAGCTCAAATCTAACAAAGCTGATTCAGTTTGTGTGTTTTCTTTAGCAAAATCCCAAACTCAAGAAATAGTCTTGTACATCTCTGTTAGGCTGGGGAGACGGAGAGACAACTTTCTGAGTGAAAACTGAGTATTGTCCTCTGAGTGACTCTGAAGCTTTGGTGTATTAATTAAAGCTGAATTAAATTTTGGAGATCAGACAAGAGCAGTTTGCCAATGCCTCAGTGAGCAACACTGATGGGAGAGAAAAGACAGTTGCATTGTTGGATATGCTACATTTGAAGAGTGACTGGTAGGAAATCCAGTTTAACAAAAAAAAAAAAAAAAAAGAAATCAAACATACTAAAATTTAAATCCTGGAGCTTTTTTATTGTGTCAGTGTGTGTGGGGGACAGAATGGTGTAGGTGTAGCGCACTGCTGAGATGACTTATTGCCAAAATGCTCCACTAAGTTATAGCAGCTTTGTCAAAGAGCTGGAACACTCTTCAGGAGGCGCACAGCCTGTGATTTTTTCTGACATACAGTTTTCAGTATCATTGACCTGAAATTATGGCACATTGTTGAGAAGCTCTGACGCTTTCAGCTTCCAACATTTTAAAGGGTGTCAAGTGTTCTGTGGATGGACTGAAAGACCTCCCACTTCATGGTCGATTATGTCAACTTCTTCGAAAACTCCTACCTGCAAGGATACCTAACTGCAAGGTTAAAAGGGGACAAACTAGATACAAAATTGCGTGTGAAGCACATTCTCACCAAGGCGAAGCCACTCGAGATTTTGATTATCATCCCAATCAAGTAAACTGCTCTTCAGAGAAGAGGCTCAAATTGTCTGACATCAAGCGGTGACGGCAAAAGGCAAAGAGAAACAGAGGAAACAGAAAATGAAAACTATTATAAGTAAAGATGACAAAGAACGGCAACAGAAGAATACTTGAAAGTGAAAAAAAGAATGTTGAATCACTCTTATTGTATGCATGATGGGTATACCTGATATCGGAAAATAAATCCGAGCCAGTGCCATGCTTGTTTTGAGAGGAATTTCCGCTAAGTCGAAACCCCCTCGTTATTGAAAATTACATTATGATAAATAAAAGGAATGTACCAAAGTGATGGATAACAACCTTGGAGACTCAGCAACTACACTTTTTTGTTTGTTTGCTTGTTTGTTTTTTGTCATTACTACACATATGGAATAATAGAAGCCTTTAGTAGGAGTTTTTCTACTGCTGCATGCAGCGTTGACCAGAGACTCGTTGTGCAAAACACACTAAATAAAGCACTGGATAAGAGCGCTAAAATTGACATACATAGCTAATATCACGACACAATATAACAACATTTATGAGATTATTTAAAGCAACAGTACGTAACTTTGACTGCAACTCGTGGCTTTGAGAAACAAAACTAAACGATGCATGTTAATATGTTGCACAAAACAGCAGTTTTAGTAAAACTGGGTCATATTTTAGAAGGCAAATGTTCTCTGGTTTTCCCCCTGATGTCCTACGACTGCTCTGCCTGTCTGCAGCCTTTTATTTACGGAGCTGTCCCCATCAACGACCCGCTGTTGCAGCTGCAGCTTCAGACTGCAGGTAGCCTACATGTTGCTTTCAGGAACCTCCATGAATCACAGAGTTGAAGCAGAGCAGTCGTAGGGACATCGGGGGAAAACCAGAGGACATTTTCGAGCTAAAATATGACCCGGTTTAACTAAAATTCCTGTTTTGTGCAATGTATTGATGTGCATCGTCGAGCTTTGTTGTTTGAAGCCACGGGTCGCCATCAAAGTTGCATATTGTCGCTTAAACAGCTTGTGGAAAAAACAGAATTCATTTGCAAAGTGAATGATGGGTCTGATTTACCAGAATAACATTTAATGGGCTTAAATAACTTTAAAACAATAATATAAGAACTTCCATTAGGTAGGTATTATTTGGCTATGGTTTGAGTTCAGTTATCATGTATTGCTATTTGCTTCACTGTTATGTAAGTTTACAGTAGTTCTAAGCTACAGAAAAGTTAAGTAAGTTAATTAAAGTATGTTATTGTATGTTATTTAATTCAATAATATTTTAAGTTCTAAGTGTTTCCCACTGGTTTGCTTTAGTATTCAAGAGTGAATGAGAATCCAATCTGCAAGTGCGCAGCCTTTAAATATTCTATAAAATAATAATTATTTAGTTTAAATTCAGGGGCCAGTTTATCTCTTTACACAAAGGAGTTAATTAGAAATCAAATCCCTCAAAGAGTGCCAAAGATCGCTCTCTTCCAGAACACACTTCCTAGAATATCAAAACTGTCTTCATCCGTGCTCTTGTTTTTTTCTGCTGTCCCTCTTGGCCTCACCAGACACGTGCTTGTTAACAGAGCTGCTGAAAGCTGAACAAATAAGACTGAAAAGATGACAAAAAGCTACAAGCCAAGAGCTATTAGTCTTTGCATGCCATGCTAATAAACCATGTTTTTCTATGAATCTCCTTTCTAATCAAGTGACACTTTTTGACTTTTCAAGATCTTTTGGTCAGAGCTACAGCATCCAAACTGTGCATTCTGCCACTGAACACAACAAAACCGCAACACGAACCGTGTGCTGTGCCGCCTCAGTTAGTCTGACAGTGGATTCGGCGTCCTGTGGGAGCACGGAACAAGCTGCTCCACTGATCCTTCATCGGTTCTCATATGGCTGTCACCCTGGCAACCCATGCTTGGCACTTCCTGGGAGTTCACCCCATTGTCGGCCGTTAATCACCACAAAACAGGACTTTCATGTGTTATATCTAAGAGTTGATGCAGAGCTAATTCAGACATTCGGTTTGGTTTTATGGGTCTAGATACTTATTTATTATAATCTATTGCATTTTCTGACTTGTTTCTAGTGACATTAATTCATTTGACTTTGGTCATTGATCTTTGATCATTCCCTATTATCATTATTAGCTTAAGAAATATTTTGATTTATCATCAAATTGTTTTCTTTATTCCTCTATAAAAGAAGTAAAAGTCATGGTGATTAGTTCACAACTTACAGACTGAAGTTGATCCATTTGATAAGATTGTTCCTTCTCCAGGTTAATCAATCAAGTGTTTAGTTAATTAAATAGTGGAAATGGTGCCCTTTTCAGCGAGGCTTATTATACTTTTTTTCTTCAACAGTGGGAGCCTAGATTGTACATTTATGGGTTTAATATACAGTATAGAATTAATATACATATGAGTGCCAATGGAAGGAGACCTCGGGTTGACCCAGATTACATATCTCATTTGATTTGGGAAGGTCTCACTCAGGAGGAGCTGGAAAGCTTTGTGCAGAGAAGCCTACTGCCACCACGACCCGACCCCAGATGAGCAGGAGACAATGGATATATGGCATATAGTGAATGTTAGTTTCATAGACCGGCTACTATTGGAACCCTTTATCCACAAGTTTCAGTGTAGCACAATCGAACAAGCGCAGAACATTAAGGAACTTCACTGATCAGTTTTACATGTGCCTGCAGCCTCCATCAGCCAGCTCTGATGTAGAGCAGTGCTTCAGATAAAACCCTCTGCAACTGGTTTTATATGAGAGTGTGGGAGGGTAAAAGCTGAAGTAATTACCCCCAATATTTTCACATCAATATTTTCAAATCCCTGTCATATCATTTCCAGTGCTGTTACAAATAGCAACTGAATTGTGTTGTGAAACTGGCAAACTGCAGCTGCTGTGCCGAGGTGACAGGATGGAGCGCTCAGCTCATGACGCTAGATTTAGTCCGCACAGCTGTCGCCACTGACTGGTGGAAATGAAGCCATTGTTCACAGCCTATGTAGTGCAAATGGGAAAGAGAAATAGTGATCAAATGAAAAATAGACTACACTGAATGCTACCTAATTTTCAAAGCAAAGCCAACCAAATCAGTGCTTCTTTTTGTTTGCCATTTGATTTAGTTAGCCTTCTGTTTTATAGCCTAATATGTTTGTATTTTCTGACACTAATGCCGACAGTTGCCTAAATATTTGTTCCCAGTGCTCTTTCATTTTGGTTTTTATAATTTGGCCAAATCCTCACTTTCGCTTTAGCCAATAGGCCTATTGAATTTATTTTAGGCCATTTGTTTTATTTTGTTGTTGAATGCAGATTTGGCTCGGCCATTCATCGCAGAAAATTGCATGCAGTCTGTAATATTAGAGATAATCTTATTTAAAGCACAGAAGGGAACATTAGTCTGTGACAGTTCAAAATAAACCGACCATAAAGGAAAAGTGTGTGTGATGTGTTAAATTTGTAATTAAGTTATTTTAAGCTCAGAAATGTAAAGTGCCCTTCAGTGATGAAAGGAAAATAAGGTGTATATAAAAAAAGATTCTCTAGAACACCAGCAGACTGTTTGCATGCTGATTTCCTGCTTCAAGGTGACCACATAAAAGTATACAGGCATAAGGCTCCAAGACAGTGGAGTAACACAAAAATGTCCAACATATAGTGGCTATATTCAGTGGACTAATGGCTGTTAATACTTTCACTTTTGGTGATAAGTTTTGCAGGGAATTCTTGCTCTCTGCAGACTGTAGGGTGATTAGATTAGTGCAGTGGGTGTCATTGACTTTAATGCTTTATGAATATGTTTGTTTAAATGGACTTCATCTACACACCTGAATATGAGGACGTACTTTTATACTGTATGCGTCTGAGGATGCAGTAATAAAATGTGTGCACCTGTTTAAGTGAATACATCTAGCCAGAGGTCATATTTTAATCTGATTAACCAGATGTTCTGTTTCTCATCCTTCTTATGTCGTCTGAACAAGGCTCTTTAGAATGTTCTACTGCACCTAACCCAGACAGCACACACGTCTCGCTGACGTCAGCCCGACACGTAGTTACATCGTCAAGATGTAGCAGGGAGAGCGTTTGCTAATTGGCAATATGTCGCTGAGATGTCAGCATTGGACAGCAACCGAATTAAAAAGGTGCCGCAGGGATTCATACCCGTGACCTCCTGTTCACCAGCCAATTAAGCCACAGCACCCGTGAGTAACAAGGTAGAAATTGACCTTTATGAAAGATGTTTAGGAAGATTGAATACATGTGCCATTGACGAAATCACCATCTTCGCATCTTCAACACACTGTCTGAAAAAAAAAGTTGATCTTCTGGGTTACGCCCCAGACGCACATCCTGCATCTGCTTCACGTCTGCTTATTTTTTGACGCCCATTAAGACAGGTAAGAGCAGCCACGCAGCACGCGGGAGACAAATGCTGGACACACATCAGCAGCAACACAACACTTCAGCTCAGGAAGCTCGCCAATTTTTTTGGTGAGATGTGCGTGGTTCTCTGCTAAAATAGACAGAAATGACCTGTTTTCAAACATATTGACATTATGAAAGCAACTTTCACTGTAGTTTCAGCATTTCCAGTGAGTATTTCAAAATAAAACCTTTCACAAGCGTATATGTGCAGAGAATTCCTTCATTTAAAGGTTTAATTGTGAAGTAGTTGAAGGGTCTTGATGTGTAAAACAGTATTTGTATTTCAGGATAAATGACAGCCAAACCAGAGACCCAATGTAAAGAAGTTTAAGATTGCTTTTTAATTTAGAATGATCACAGACTGGCTGACTTTGTCTGACAACACGGCGCTCATCGTACCAGCCTGGAGTGGAGGCACACCTGCAGGGTCTGAAAAGGAACAAACTCTGCTTTATATTATGACTTCAAATTCAAACATTTTATTATTGAGGGGAACTTTAAAGGAAAACTCCGCAGCCGATGCAGCATGTGTGAACAACAACAGTGAGCGAAGACACAGCAGATCAACAACTCAGACGCACTGCAGAGTAAGATGCAAGATGTGTGTCCCGGGCATTAATGTTGATTTAGGAAGGATTTAAAAAAAAAACTCCAACCAGCAACTAGTTTTTCCAGTAGTGTGCCAACCCAAAGCTGATGTGGCTGCAACGTTTGATGAGCTGGGACAATAGAGCTCTGCATTTTGAAGTATCTGCCTATGCAGCCTTGTCAGACATTATAAATTTAGGCCGATGTGCCGTTCTGAGGCCGACGTGAATGAGACGTATGTGTGCTGTCTGGGATGTGGGGAAACTAGATCTACCATCAGCTCTCAGTCATCCATTATTTTAGGTAATGAAATGAGAACAGCACAGTCCTGCCCTCACTCATCACAACGCTTATCATCATGACACAAAACATGTCGGCCATCTTGTTTGATTCGTAGTTTTGGATGTGAAGCATTGCTGCTGTCTTTGTTCTCTGGGGAGTGTCTCTGTTAGCGCAGTAAGCAATACGCAGAGCGATGACACAGCAGAACAGTAAACAACTTCATTTACATTTGAGACGTTTAGCAAAAGGCTCTTACCCAGAGTGACTTCCTCTGACTGAGCAGATTTCAGATATTCATAAATTTTACCTGCGATGATTGAGTAATCAGACAGACTCTCTTGGCCGTCCACACCCGGTGCCACCATTTGAAAGATAGCAGACAGGTACCTGAATCAACAAAACACCTGTTCTACTTCATTCACTGCGAAATTAGAAGACAATTTTGGGTAAGATACACAACATGAGTGATATTAGGATTTTCAAATGTTCTATTCAAATTTTGTGAAGCATCGGTGACTTTAGTCACTTCAAATGGAAAAAAATGAAACATCA
>JAQFJB010000016.1:2430317-2453977 GCA_029874875.1 Naso minor
ATTGAACACAACCGAATGAAAGCTATTAGTAAATAAATCAGATTCAGCTTGGTAACTTGAAACTGGACCTACAATACATCAGTCAAATTAAGCCCATCAGCAAAAGATTGAAGAACCAGTTGAGTTTCAAAATCTAAACATGTAGCATTGATGTAAGACTTGAAGGGCAACCAGAAATATATAGCAATTTACTGATACAGCCAAACCCACACAACTTCTGGCTGAACAGGACATGCATCAAATGTTTCATCCAGAGGGAAATGCTCCAAATTATGAGGGCAGTTTCTACATTAGAGGGTTATTGGAAACTGTAAACTGTTTTCCTGAAAAAGAGCAACTGAACAGCACAGCACGTATGCTCTCCATTTATTTTATTTTTCGTGTGTATTTATGCAGTGCATTAATGTGCACTGTTCATACACTAACAGTACTGGTTCAAAAATCTGCTCATACTCGTCGGGATCTGACACCTTTATGCAAACCACTCAAAAGCACAACCCCAACGTTTACACACCTCGACTCAGAAATGCATGCATGAGCACACAGACACACGTAGAGCTGACACACATTAACTCTTGTAATCACATGCCAATCAAACAGCAGCCGCTGAAAGAGATGTGTGAATATTTCAGCACGTGGCTCTGCCATGGGGCTCCGTTGTTTCATTATTTACCATGTTTGGAGGGTGCGCGTGCATGGCTGCACTGACCCCACCTCCAACTCAATATGGTGAAAGCAGATGACACGTCGTGTTAGCGAGACTTTGGCTGGTGTTTATGTTGAAATGTAGCTGTGAACAGAAGGCAGCGAGCTCGAGAGAAAGAAAAAATGAAACGGGATGGTGCTTTGAGAAAAAGATGAAGAAGAAATGTGAAGGCTTTGCACATTGGCATATCATACTCATTATTTCTCCAAGCAGTGCACCAACATACCTGCACAGAATAACAACCTTTTTTCCACAGAGTCATTAAGCTGTAATGTTCTTAAAAGGTCGGACCGCTTTGTTGCTGCTAGATCTACGGGAATACATGTGTGTGCTTATGTGTGTGATGAGAGGGTACAAATGTGCAAGCCACTGTGTTCACCTCCTGATAACGTTTAATATCCATGGACTTGCTGTTAACATCATTTTAATTACACTGGAGGGGCCTTCACAGTATATAAACAAACACAGGCTAAAGCTGCTGTTAGCCATTTCATCCCTGAAGTGGTGACCTTATGAAATGGTGGTTCAAATTGTAAAATTACACAAGCAGAAAGACTTGCACGAACTGTGCTCACAAGCCATTTAATCGACGGAAATGAAATTAATACAAAGGGGTGCAGAAAAGATTTCATGTAGAGAGAACAAGAAACACAAAACGATTTTTTTCCCTTTTTTTTATAGAAATCCATCACACGCTGATTCGTACTATCAGAAGCTAATTTCTTTTTTCTTTGTTTGTTACGCCTTTACATTTACAGCATATACTCAATATGGACGAGTTCTGAATAATACAGTTTCCCAAAGCCCAAAGTGACTTCTTCAAATTACTTGTTTTGTCCAACCAGCAGTCCAAAAATTACATTTGCAGTGATATTAAAGAAAAGCAGCAAATCCCCACGCTGGATTAGCCGAAATTAGTGAATTCTTAAATGATTAACAATTAATCTTATTGCACATGAAACATGAAAAGGCATTACTGCTCTATGTCTCCTAGTGTCCTTTCTCAGAAAAGGACACCAAATCCAAACGACCATTTGATTAGACAAATGAGTTCCCATACTTCATCAGCAATAAATGCAAAACTCACTGAACTACTAACCGACTACCAGAAGTTCCTTACTCTGCCTGCACTGCCCACTAGATAATATTAGTCTCCACTGACTTCACCTCTCCAGCCTGTTACATGGATGTAATGGCCTCTTGGAAATACCACTTGCCAGAAATAGAGTGAGCAAACCAGCACCTTGCACAATCAGTTTGCCTGAGCAGATATCAACTTCCACTTTAGCAACTTAGAGTCGAACGTAAAATACACCCCTGCAGGCCACTTGACCGGAGGTTGGAGCAACATTCTAAATGGTTCTTTAATGAAATGAGCAAAGTGCACTGTCGGATGACTTGTTATTGTGGTACTAGAGGTGTAGGAGTGGTTGAAAGAACAAAGAACAATGTGTATGGCTAAGGGAATAATGACCTTCATCTTGGATGAAGAGAGAAGATGGTTATAATGGATGTTGGTGGACAGTTGGAGAGATGTTAGAGAGTGGGGGAGGTGAGGGAGAGAGTGATTGAAGGCAACAGAAAAGGCTGAGAGAGACCAAGAGACACAAGGGGGATCAATGGCAAGCCTCTTCCGAGGGGAAAGAGAGCAGATCTACTCTTTTTCTTTCCCCAGGACTGTATTTCTCAGACTCCAGGGTATCCTACATCAAAGGCGGAGGCGGATGAAGTGAGGAGATGAAAGAACGACATGGTCTGTACTGGATGTGTGAGGTGCATGCATTAAATATCGGACGCATGTGTGTTGAATATGTTCCGAGACACATGTATGATGAGCTGGCATAGGTCAGTCCACACAGGATTTCGGGATCTTGTGAAGCTTTGACTGTTGTTGACACATGAAAGCTGCTGGGCGGGATTGAACGTTACACGACTGCATATCCATTTTTGCCCACATAAAGGCTCCATTATCTATTCACTCTGCTATCATGAGCTTGCATCCGTAAAGATTGGCTTTAAAGGAAAAATAGAACAAATATAAGCCTGCGTCTTTGAAGACCAAAGGTGGCCCGGACTCCCTCTGATCTTCTGAGATTTTAAGCTAAAATCTGCCACACACACTGTTTTGTAGGTTATTGAACTGAATAACTAAATTCTAAACACTAAGAATGGGCTGGAGCAAGCAGACAGAGTGAGAAAGCGATTACAAAAAAATATCCACAAGCCAGCTCTCTGAGGACCCTGGGTAGCCATCTGAAATGTCATCGGTGCCTCTGTTCTCTGATGTCAAATCGGTGCTGAAGTGCCCGAATAAAGCCGAGACAGTCGATTGTATTCTTTTCGTCTTTCCTCACTTGTCTCACTGGTCCCGCGGAGACTCCTGGACAGGGGCGACTGTCTGAGTACGCCTGTCACGGAGCTGATACTAAGGGGGGGAGCTGGAAAGACAGATGAGCGAGGAGAGGAACTGAAGATACTAAATAAATGACTGTCTGTACTTTACTGAGAGCCCTTCAATGGAAAAGAAATCAAGCTGAACCAATAACGTGAAGAGACAAAAACCCAAACAGGGGAGAGAAAGGAGAACAGAAAAGAAGATTTGCTGTGCCGTGTCTGGAACCACAACATTTAGCCAGAGGCGCGTCACCTACTCCTCTCTCTCTTTTTAACTGCCTGCCTCCCTTTTTCTCATTCTCCTTCCTTAATCTTTAACCCTCCCTTTGTCCCTCCATCCCCTCTCCGTTTTTCTGCAGGTTGGCAGTCAAACACAGCAAGCTGTGGCCGTTACATAACAATCCATTTGTTGGCGGGTGCTGAGAGACTGCTTGGCGGCCAATGCACAAGCAATAAATCAGGCCCTTAACGGGGGGGGGGATAAGAATTCACAGACGCTTGTGCACACAAACAAACAAACAAACAAACAAACAGATTGTAAGAGGATGGAAAACAAACACCGGGTTGCTTGTGGAGGCTTCGTGTTCTTCTTTGCTGGTGCATCGTGTAAGCTGAGCAGCCAACTGGACTCTCCAGCAATCTGCTGGGTTTAATAATGTTTTGCTGAAGTCACTAACACTTATCCCAATGAGCTTTAATTTGTGTTGTATATAAATACACTGTAGACTGTTGCAAATAGAAGCTTGTATACTTTTACTTGACAGGAATTTAGTCATAAGCCCAATTTGATGCACACTGCACATCTTCACTTTCTGCAGTTATGAGAGCTCCTGCAGAGTCTGTGAGACAAAAATTAATCTGAGCTTTCCTGAATGATATCCAGAAAGAGGTCTAAGCGTGTCTGAATGTTCTATCTAGGTCTGTCTGTTTGTCCGTCCATCCGTCTCTCTATGTATATTTCTCTCACTCTCTCTATAAAAATATATAACCTTAAACTTTTGATTTGGATCTGAATAAACTCCACAAATAAACATTTGACAGATATTAAAATGTGGAAGGGAGATGTTGAGAAAGAAAGAAACAAACAAACAAACACATAAAATGTGTGAAAAAAAGAGAGAAGAAAATATCTTTTTAAAACATTTTTTGTAGTTTAAATTGCTTGACTCAAGCCGGTTGACAGCGTCGCCTGCAGACACTGTAGTCAGCAGAGGTGAGTTTTAGAGCGCAACATTGGAATTCCACTGGATGTGTAACCGTTCCGGAATCGCGCCGCTGCATGTTTCCTCCAGCTCCGCCATATTTATGCCATATTGACAGCTGATTCATGAAGCCAAATAAAAAATGATCTGGGGTCAACACGGAGTGTTTTATTCTAAAATTAACGGGATGCTTTAATGTTGTATCTGTGTCCAACTTCTTGTCCCACTCGATCTGCTCTGTGCTGAATTGCTGCGTTGTGCTCTGTCATCTGGCAAAAACAGAAGCCTCGCGTTTCTACAGCAGAGGTCTCCAGATCACTGGAGCGACAAAGGAATAAAAACGCAACGCAGCCGCAGTCAATGAAAGCACGCTGACATGAATCCAAAGCAGAGACTTGCTGTACGCACATCCGGTGGAATTTAGGAGTTTAAGGCATGTCACTTGTTTCAGCTCATACAGATGTCACCTGTCTCTAAGAAGTGCACTGTAGAGCAACCAGGGGAACAAGTGCTCTCTGAAATTACTTTGACTGGCTGGAAATAGCTCCTGACCATCTGAATACAGAGCATAAAGAGCCACGGAAGGATCCATAGTAGAAAGTATAGTGTCCTTTCAGACCACCTGAATTTCAACATGCTAAAAGGTTTTTATGGAATTTTAGCACAATGACACCAAAGGTAAACTGCCTGCCCAAACTTTTAGGAAGATGCTGTCTGGAAACATGTAAGACATAATTAGGAATTTTGCAGTTGTGGTGGAACCTTTGACAAAAGCTGTCCTCCAAATTAAAAACTTAACTTACCAGAGGCATAAACAATCGGTTGGCGCTGGGTAAATAAAGAGGCCTCTTGGTGTATTGGTGGCAGAAGGCGTCAAAAAGTTAAGTTGGTCCTCATTACTTTGACTGCTTTAAACCACATTAATCGTTACATGTGTTCATTTTTGATGTTCCCCTCTCACAGATTTTGTTGACATTTCCGAGTATGCTCGGGGCAGCCTAACTTTCAAACCAAAATGTTCACATGTAGTGTTCTCTGCTCGCAGCCCGGAGGGGTGCTTGAACCTAAGCAATGTCGATGAATACAAAGACACTGCATTTTCATGATGGGAAGGAACAGTTGGGGGAAAAACACAGGCAAGTGTTTAGCCCCGAGCTATTTCCGAGCCTGTAGAGAACATTTGGACACTGCATGGTGAGACACTCTGTGGCTGTTAGGAAGCTATTTACGACTCTTAAATGTCACAATGGTGTAATTCTGTCGAGAGGGAAACATTAATTTGAGAATGAAAAAGACCGAAGTGTACGAAGTCATTTGTTCTTTTGTGTGCTCATTGAAGTGCCTTTAAAGTACAAAGGACTGTTCACACTCTGTCTCTAAGTGAAATAAGACAGGATATAGAGATGAATTGGAGCCAAGATGGCTGACAGAGATGCTCGGAGGCAAATAAAACACAAATCCTATTTTATCTTGTCTTATTAACAGCAGAGAGCAGAAAACAGCACAGTTGCCCCCAAACAGAAACAGAAATTTGATTTGATGCAACCAGGCAGCCATTCCAGTGTCCACACACTCCAATGGCATCTCCGCCACGACAGTAACTCCAGCACCTCAAACAACCCAAATCCATTTCCCAAGCTCATACTCCGTGTGTATGCTATGGCTAATGAGAGAAATTAGACAAATAACAACCGCAGTTCACCCTGGATTTGAGTCAACACATCTCAGACAACATCCAGTCTGGGGGGGCCTCACAATGGCAAGGAAATATAATGTTTCCGCCAGTTCTCGCTAGTAAACAAACAGCAAACATTCTCTCTGTAATTAGCAGAGCTTTCCTGCCAAAGCACGGACAGGAACTGGTGATTACAGCGATCACTGCAATCTTCGCGAGCCCTCAAGATGCATGACATATAAGCTTTCACTGCGTATTTGCTAAATCATGTAGGGAAGCGTCTGTACCCTGCTATCTTTTGATAGGTATTCATTTTTCCATGTTCTCTTACTGTCTCTATGGGCCAGGATGATGTAACAAGTTTAAGCTGTCTGAGCACAGGTGGAAACACCAAAAATACACGACTTCCAATTGTCTAGCCAAGGGATGAACAGAGAATTAATGCAGAAAGAAAGTGTATCCATAGTGTAGTTCTAAATTAGTGCTACAAGCCTTCAGGCTCATCAAAATAACATGCCTCTACACAGTGCATTGACTTCAACAGGGTTTATGATATGTGATGAGCTCCAACCTTGCAAAAATGATGTCTGCTTTAAAAAAAAAGGGATTTGCACAGACATCACGGCTGAATGGCCCTCTCGGTAGAACCAAAGGACGTGCCAACAACACTCAGGGAAAAACCTAAGAGGATAATTTTCTAACTGGAGCTGATTTTGTACACAGAAAACTCCTGCAGTTCCTCCTCTCTCCTTTCCTTCCGCCTTTCCTTTTCCTCCCCATCACTTTCAGTCAGCAGATTAAAAAAGGGTTTCACGGATGTCAAGAAGTATTAGCTTCTTGTACAAGGCTATAAGGAGCCAGGGATAGACCTCCTAGTCTTGTGCACTCCCTCTCCTCCTTTTCTCTCTCCCTGCATCATACCCACGAGTTCATTGAATTCTACTAAGCAGAGGCCCCCTACCTGTCATACAGGGAAACTGCAGCATAGAACTGCATGTGTTAAGGAAGCTGGGTGGCTACACAGGTATTGAGAACCTCTTTTCTATCCTTCTTGAAGCAATAATAATTTTGTATTTTTTAAAGCAACAAGACAAAATAGTTGGTGCCACAATTGCATGTGCCTGCAAGAAATGGTGGTTAATGAACTGACTTTGAGGTGGACTTAGGGAACATTTCTCTCGAAGGAAGTGGTTCCACTGAAAACTGAATTTTTTTTTGGCAAATATAACCTTTAGCGCAAGTGTGTCCAAACTTTTTTTAAAGAGGGCCAGATTTAATTATGTGAAAATGCCCGAGGACTCTCCTGACATTTCTTTTTAACCATAAGAGGTAAAAGTTTTGCTTGTAGTTAGTTAGTAATTAGCATGGCCGCTTTGTAGCTTGCTTTGGTGGTATTTTCATTTGACTCACAGGCCCGTGTGACGAGCCGCTGTTGTGAGGCCAAGACAGCCTCAAGTTGTTTCATTTTTTCAGCGTGGTAGCACCGCGCTAGCTTGACGTCTGCATTAGTGTGTTTTGTCTGGTAATGTCTCTTCACACTGAATTCCTTATACAGTCTCTTGGCAAATTAGGCGAAAGCAATTGTTTTGGTTTTAGTAAAAAAATTTGTAAATCACATCTCTCCCGAAAGTGCCGGCCCTAAACATCTACGTCCCTCTTTTTATCTATAGTCGCCATGGCAAAAATTAGCTGGTAGGGGTAACAGCCGGCCACAGTGGGGGTCACACAGCCAAGCAAAGTTAGAGAGTGGTGCTGCCACCATGAGATGAAAAGAGAATTTCATGTTGAACCTGCATGATTTATTAATTCCGTTTGACAGCGCTGGCAGGCCATAACTAATACATATTAAAAAGCTGTGGGCTGTAAAAAATCTGACCTCATGCTGTGATTGGACTTTGGACATGTCTGCTTTATTGCTTTTAAATGAGATTTTTTTTCTGTTTGTTTTTATTTACAGTGCATAATACTATTACTGGGTGAAGCTTTTCTTTTGTACGGACAAAATCATTTTAGCTCAGTTTCGAAGCTTGGCTTTATGTTCCCTGTAATCATGTCAATGTACACTATGTTCACTGTGGTACAGAAGACTAAAGACAAATGCAACATATCAGGTAAACATTGTTAGATCAGACATTTAGGAAACAACATACAGCTTGAAAATGTGCACAAGGTCTGGGGGAACTCGGTAGCGACGAAGAAGAGATCTCACTCTGGGCAGAGTCATGGGCAGAGGTGAGATTAATGGAGAGAGGAGAAGATGAGGAGGGAGAGAAAGAATGAGCTGGTGTCATCAGTGACACAGGCATGCTAGTAGGGGGTGCAGATGGAGCGATGAGATGACATTTTGCTCTCCATTTCCTCCCACAGCTGTTGCTACCAACAGGCAGGAGCGAGGGAAAGAGACAGAGACGCATAGAGAGAGATGGGTAGAACACGGTGAAAAGGAATGAGAGATGATGAGAAGGGAAAGAAGTGATGATAGATTGCTAACCTGCACCTTTGCCTCAGCCTATTACTTCTATCCAGTGCCCTCCAACTGCTGCTGCTACATTCCCTCTTTGTTGCCACTTTCCTCACCTCCTTCAATCTCTGCTCTCATTTTTCTCCCCATCTCTCTGCAGAAGCCCACACAGGCCGCGCTCCGCCAGCAGGCTCAACCAAGGTATGTGGAGGAGGGCTTGCTGTTTCTAATGAGATACCCTCTGTGAGATTTCAAACATCCACCGCGTCCTTTGCCTCCAGCAACACCAGCACAAAGTGGTAGACAGGGAAAGGTTAGAGTTAGGAGGGGGAGGATGGAAGGTTTAAGAAGGGATAGAAGAGATGAAGCATGAGAGAGAGAAAAAGAGACGCATAATGGAGGGTGAGGCAAAGAGATAGAGGGGAGGCAGACCTTTTTTAACCTCAGTCAAGTCATGTTGGGTCAAGTCAAGCTTTTTTATTCCGCAAATGGAGGGTTTAGTTACAGCGACACCTGTGTGACAGACTTGCAAAACAAAAGCCAACACGTGGTCAATTCAAGAAAACAACACCGTCTTCAAGCAAATAATCAAGAGCCATAAGTCGGTCATCTCTTGTGTTAAAGATCTGAGGCAGCACGCCGGCTCAGAGTGGGTTCAGAAGTGCAGGATATAACTTGAGGGCAAGACCTAATTGCGCTTGAAAAATTGATCAATGAATCTTAAAACTACTCTTCCAGCAGACAGTGAAGAGAAACCATGACTGGAGTGATTTTTCTCAGTGAAAATCTGACTGTAGTTTTTGCTCCAGGAGGAAGAGGAGGGAGAGGTGAAGATAAGTGAAGAAATACCCAGAGATTTGTGCTTTCTCTTGTTTGTAAACATCTATCCTCTGAGTTCATAAATGCATCTTTTCCTCAAAATAAGCGAAAAAACACTGACATCAAGGTGCAACAATTTTAGTTGATGGTCCACCACGAGTCAAGTTAATGTAAGAGTTCAGAGTTTTTCTCTCAGTACAAGTAATCGGTCTTATTTTACCAGATTTGCTGAAAATGTCTGGAGAAGAATGTTTCTTTGTTGCCTGGCTTTTGAAAAATAATGACGTATGGACTGAATTATATTTCAGATGTACAGGAGGATGTGAGGGGGTTATTTTAAAACTTCAGGATAAACTATTAGTTACTATATTAGGTGGTTTACAATGTTAAATAAAACAGTGTTTAATTATCTGGTCCAATTGAGTTTGTGTGTGTGTGTGTGTGTGTGTTCTTTTACTTGCACCTTAGTGAGGACCAGGACAATTTTTTTTTTTTACCAATGGAGTGAGGTAATTTTTGGGAAGTAAGGATATTTTGGCTGGTCCTCACTATGTTGCCACACTTTATGAGGGTTAAGACTTGGTTTACAGTTACAGTTAACCTTTTTCACATGGGCCGCCACTGCAATTTCAGAACGAGGCTTGGTTGGGTGGGCGCAGCTGAGACGTTTCATAGCAGCGCAACAACGTCAGAGGCATCACTTCGTCCACGTGTGACGGATTTTAGAATTGACTGGAAAACGGCGGAATGTCTGACCCTGACAGGACGCCCTCCTCTTGTAAGAATTACACCCTGGGACACGGCAGTAAGATAACATCCATGCAGATGAAGTGATGCCTCTGGCGTTGTGGCTCTGCTATGAAACGTCTGTGCTGCGCATGCCCAACCAATCCTTGTTTTGGAATTACAGTGGTGACCTGTGTGAAAAAGGCAAATTGCGTTTAGGTTAGAGTTAAGGTAAGGGGCTAGAAAATGCATCATGTCACTGACTGTCCTCACAAGTATAGCAATACAAACATGTGTGTGTGTGTGTGTGTGTGTGTTGTGGTGAATAATTTAACTGCTCGCAAAAGCAAATACCAAAGACAGCAGCTTTGCACCGGGAGGGAGAAAAGGAGGGGGAGGCGTTAATGAGAGAGATGAGGGGAGACTTGTAATCATGGGGCTACAGTGAGCAACGGGTTGTACGTGTTGCTCTTCCTCTGCCTCGTTCGCCCCTCAGTGAGCAGCCACCACATGGTGATAAGTGACGCTGCAAACCACTCACTCAGCCATCACACGCTGTCTTCTTCACTGAGTGCTCGACTTTGAAATGCTTCCATAATGTGTCTCCTGTCCTTTCCACCATCTCTCCCTCTAGTTCTGATTCCCCCCTCACTCCTTTTTATGGGGCTTGTTAGCTTTGGACAACTGCTGTGCAGCCCAGTCGGATCACTGGTAAACTGGTGTAGCGGCTGGCAGGCAAATAAGGGTACTGAAAGCATCCTTTGCCTGCTCCCACCCATCCCTGTCACACCAGCGGCTTTAAACAGTAACACATGTCCGGTAATGTGCCAGGGTGGCGAGGCTGTGCCTGTGTCTTTAACACAGAACAATGGTAGCAGCACATCTAATCCTACTGTTCTTGCAAGCGGCCACAAGGGGGGTCAGCGCACAGGGCTACTGGGTACTGCTTCATCTTTGAGGCATGACAGAAAAGAGAGCTGCAAATGACGATCCAACTGATTGAAGCAAACTGGGTTTTGGTCTTATTAGCTGCTTTCACCAAAAATAACACCACTCCTTTAATATGACATAACAAAAAATGTTTTCGTGTGCTGCAACATCAACCTGTTTGCCATCTTACCTGCAGCTTCTTGCCACAAACCCCCTTCATAAAATTAGGTAAAATCAATAATAATTTAAATCCTTACATGTCACATAAACATGATCTCTGTGTAACATGTAGAATTGAGAGACCAGTGTACAAAGTAAACAGGAGTGACAGCATGGAAGGAGTGATGTACAGTGGTCCACAGTATTGCAGTGACCTACTTTTAATTTGGCAGCAAGCAAGAGAAATCTTCAATAAAAGCATCACAGCTCACACAGTCATTTCCCTGCTGTTTGTTGCAACAGCCAGAGGTCTTTCTGCTCTTCAAGATTTCAGTCATGTAATAGTCTGTAGGTGTTTGTTGACATGTAAAGCTAATTTAAAGGTCCAGCTGTAGGATTTCAGGGGGATCTCTTTGTAGATAATGGCAGGAATGGAATGTTTTCTTCAGCATACAATCAACTTAAAACTGGAATCGCTGCATTTTCATTATAGTGGAATGAAACCATATCTACAGATGGAGTGAGTCCTTTTTAAAGTGTCCTCAATGTTGAACCGCCTTGTTATCCAGAACAAACTAAACAATGTCTCTGGAGCAAGACTTTAAAAAAAATGTTTTTGTTTTTTTTTAGGGTTTCATGGTCCACACAGTTTCTCCAGCATACTTGACAGAAGAGGGTGAGCGGGTTATTTAGTTGCATGGAATCTGAACGTTAACCATTAATGCCACTAAATTCTACACACCAATAAATGAAAAATGCTCCATTATTACCCAAATAGCCCTCTGAGAATTTGCATAGGATTCCCTTACTAACCCCAAGGGTCATATTTCAAATAAATCCTATTAAATTCCTTTTTAATTGTACATTTTCTAATCTTTTAATTACACCTATATGGATTTTGTGCGACAGAGTCCTGCACCAGGTCGGGTAATCTGCAAAAAAGACGTGTAACAGATGAAAAAATATACAAAATAAATTCATGTGCACGGTCATGGGTGAAAATGAATGCCATGCAGCTGAGCCACGGATGTGAACAAAAATAAAGTTTTGTTTTTCAGAATAAAACAAATTAAAAAGAATATAAAACATATAAATCACTATTATCCAGCCGCAATTACTTTTATTTTGAAAGTCAAAAACAAACAGTGGCCCTTGACCTTGTCATCAGTTTTGTCACTGATCCACAGATGTAGCTAGCTGCTGTTAAATCATACTCTGTTTGCACTTCGTAGTGTTACATCAAAAGGATGACATAAAGGCAAATTAGCCAGTGGAGAATACCAGCTTGTGGACAACACATCATCAAGGACTAAATCTGATGTTTGGAAGACATTTGGTGTAATACGAGATGGAGATAATAACATTACTGTATGGTATTGTATGGTATGGTATGGTTTGGGTCGGGTCACAGGGCTTTAATTAAATTTGCCTTGGACATAATAACGGGTTGGTTTGGAGCTTATGTGTATGGGCGGGTGGGGGTTCTGAAAACCGTACCTATGCAGGACTCTGTTGTGCAATATTCTTTCAACACATCACATTGTTTTGAAAAATTTGGCATGTTTGCATTTGGACGACTTTCACTACTGTACTGTGTTCTATCATCTGTCCCTTACTTTTGGAAAGCTGTTTCTCAATCTCTGCTTTCTTGTTTACTATTTTTCATGCACTCCCAACCACAGCAGGTGGTGTTAAGGTGTTACAAGTGCCCAGACTGATGGGAGACATGTCCCCAGCAGTCAAATGTTTGTAGCTGGTAATTTATTACTTATTATTACCTCTGGTTCGAAATCACAGCGTAAAAGTGCATTAGTGGACGTCAAAAGAGAACATTTTGCCATGAGCTTTGCACATGAAAAGCTGGCATAGAAGCTGAAATGATGAAGGAAGAGTGGGCTGGTCCCTGCTTAACAACGAGCAGCAACCAAAAGCATGTGAATCAGAGAGTGACATGTACAGCGAGATGGTGACAGAATGAGAGAGCATTAATGTCACCCAGAGTGAGTCAGAAGTTTTGATTTCCAAGCACTATATGTGCTACAAATGTTACGTATGCTGTATGTTATGTATTGCATAATGCAATACACGTTTGTGATACAATACAAGAATGATATGGACTCGTGTTGAGCAATACAACCACACTATATATGATTCACAATACAATTCAATGACCAAAAATCGATCTATTAATGTGTTTTTTTGCCAAAAATAGAGAAAAACAAAATGCATATTTCTATGCAGTTGTAGAGGAGGTAAAACACTGTACAAGCACGATACACTGAACTACACAAACATTCAGTGCAAGACCCCTATCCAATCTGTGTGGACTGTAAACACAGACTGAAAATCTCTTGTTCTCCCTCTTCCTGGTACCTCCCTGCCATAATCCACTGTTATCTACAGCAAAACTGCTGCTGCAATATGCATGCCCAGGACGTTGGAGAATGAACCGGAGTAATATTTACAGATATTTACCATCAAGTGTGAAAAATAATTCACATAACACTTGGGGTTATAAATATATGTGGCACAGATTCTTAATATCTATACAATCAATTTTTGCTTCAAAAAAGGATTTTGGATCGATACGAGTCACTCTAGAAGGGTGACTTGCCGTTTACCTATCAATCCAGTTTGATCATAGGAATATGAAATGATACAATCGATGTATCATTACACCCTTAGTTGGTTCATTAATAAAAGGCCAGACAGATATACAAACAAAGAAACAAAAAAAAACCCTCAGTTGCTACAAGTCAGTCAAACAGTCTATAACTGTGTCACTCACTGCCTCTCTGGTTCATCTCATCTCTCTCTTTGTGCACCCTGCCTCTCTAAATCAACCTCACTCTTCACAACCGTGCGCACTACTTGACTCGTTGTTAGTGTTGCTCTAATCAACCGCTGGCCATTAAAATCCATTCTGTCCCTGGTGGAAGCACGCTGGTGACAGGAGGGGAGAGGGAATGATGAAATTGGCCTTAATAACCAGCACACAGTGTTTGCTGTGTCCATGCTACTGTGTAATCAAAGAGGGAGAGAGGAAAACACAAAGAGAGGATGGAGGACAAACAATGTAAAAGGGACTACCCTACATCAAGGGGAACAAAAAAACCCAACTGACCTTTACAAAATGGTGACGCTTGCCCAGTGAGAAAATGGTGGCTGATGGAACAAAACCTCTAATTTAGAGTACAATTTAAAACTGCCTCAAAAAGCCTCCAAAGAATTTATAATCCACAGTATTTGGGGACAAAGTGAAGTGATTACTAATTTCTGACAATATATTATCAAGGTCAAAGTAATTAATCATATCCTGGTAATACATTACTTAATATAGGTCACTAAAATATCACTTTTAAACTTTGGGTCGGGAGCCACAGTAAGTGTGAATGTACACTTTCAGTGGATTAATCAGATGGACAGAGAGAGAAATTACTTGGGACAAAAAGGCAAAAATCACTTTCTACTAGCATCATCTAATTCTTCACAGAACATTAAAACACAGCCTCCTCCTTCTTCACTCACTCAGGGAAAAGTGCAGTGACAGTGGCAGCCATTTTATGCCAGTGTTTTTCCCCCAAGCCTAAGTGCTGAGTGAGTAGATCGGGATGGGAGCCAGGACAGCGTTTTTTTGGCAGGAGTTGATATACAGGCCAATGCATGACAAATGAGTGTGCCACGCATACTGTCGAGCAGGGGCAGGTCTGCCTGGCTCATCTGTTTGGTGAACACGGCACAAGTCAATTTGACTACAAAGAGGGTCTACAAAAGACCCCTTTGCTGCTACCCCCCCCCCCGCCTCCCCCAGATGAGTGCAAGGGATGGGGGCGGGGGGGATATAGGAGAAAGAGCTGAACAAAAATCTTGGCAGAGAAGGGTAGAGATGGACAGCGGGAGAACATGAATGTGAATCAGAGGATGCACAAGAGACAGACACAAAGTTAGAGAGAATAAATGTAAACAAAAACAAATAAAAAACAGAGATCATCCGCTGATCATCTGTCTCATTCTTGCTGGCAAACTGAGTCCCACCAAGCCTGGCAGAAAATCAGATTTTTATAACCCACATGTTTGATTTGGCATACACTTTACCCCAGATTCCCTTCCTGTTGTAACTCTTTCCATTTTTCCAGTTACGGGACTGGCAATTAGGAAGGCACTGGCTTGTGCATCTCCACTGGCTGAGGAGCAACTCGAAGTTCAATGTATTGCTGAGGGGCATCTTGACTTATGGACTGCTGGAGATTTGGATAAAACCACTAAACCTTCAGCCGGTTGCACCAGTTGATTGGAAGTTCTCTCCTAAGTTAGGGCGTGAAGTCTGACACCAAAAGATACGTTGAAACTATCAAGATACTAAAGCTGTGTCTGTTTTTTTGTACTACGGAGAAGTAAAGTTCATCTTAATTCACTGACATCAAATCCACACTAAAATGACATTTAAGTGACATTTAAGTGCAAAATGACATTTAAATTTTTTTGGACAGTCAGTGTTGCACAGTGTTGTTGATATGGTGTTAATTATTGTGTTGTCAGATTACATAGAATAGAATGAAAAAAGCAGAGCAGACAATATTGGTTGTTACGGAAAATAAAGGCTATAACCAAATGATAATGTTGGTATATGTTACATTCACAGACTGTAATTTAGTTAGATTATATCTGTGGTGACCAGTCTTCTTCATAATTGCATTGTAATTTTTAACATTCCGTTCCTCTCAGAAAACAAAATACTTGTTTTGTTGTCAGTCACTGTTTATTGTTGTTTTTAATGAAAGCTAACATTATTTTTCCTGCAATCTGTCATGCTCAATAAGTGTGCAAAAACAAGTCTCTAGTGCCCAATTGTGCTCAGTCGTTAAGCAGTCTGCTGCACGATAGCAATGAGGCTAACGACTAAAATAGCAAAAAACAACAGAAAACGTATGATCACTAGTCCAAGACATTTTTATTTAACAATAAATTAATCTACATCTTGTGCAAAAAAGTGACATTGAGTGGTGAAGTTGATTAACTACATCATATAAAACGGCAGACGACTCTAGAGCAGATTAATTTGTAAGGTTGGACTCAGACAAGCCATTAGCAACACAAAAAACCTGCTATTTTTAGCTCTTCCTTGACTTTCAAGTTATCCCACCTCTTAAAATTATGCGTCATGACAACTGCTATTTTATAAAGGATTTTCAGCTGGTGCAACCCATAAAATGTTATTAGGGTGTAAACTCCAACCTAAACTAGAAATTACGTTTGAACTAGGCAACGTTTGAACTTACACATAACTAGTGCAACCAGCTAATGTGTGAGTTCAAACATAGTCTTTACCAAGCCAAGCCCTCGAAATTACATTAGCTTATAGCTTTGGGCCTCCATTGCAAAATGTTTTTAAAAACAAATGGGACACATAAAAAACACTATGGTGATTATAAACAACATGAAGTGAGAAATGTTTTTGTAACTTATGCTAGCTAGCTAGAAGCTAGCAAGTAAGCTAGCTAGTTCAATCAAAGTAACTGAGCATCTTTGTGGTAGTTGATGACTGATGTTTTGACTGGCAGTCAATTACACAGAGGGGCATGGCAAATAAGATTAAACAAATGATATTACTGTAAAGGTTATCTGTAAAAAATGATAATAATACAAAATCAATTAAAAATGTTTTTTTCAATTATTCTTTTAGCATTTTGTCTTCAGCTTCACTTTAATTTGCCCAAAACCCCTATGGTGCCTCCTGGTGGCCTCCAAACAGGACCATGGTCCCAACTTTAAAAACAAAGGCAGCAGATGACCTGCTCTACCTGCTGAGTCACAGCCACCCCATGCTCAGAAGAACAAACAATAGAGGGGCAAAAAACAGCAAATGCAGTGAGTCAAAAGTTTCAATTTGTAAGCTTCAACTACTATTTCACACTCGGAGTATTATTATGATTTCAAGTTTTAGAAATACTCCTCGACAGGGGCCACAACTCAATCAGAACACATACAATATGCATACAGAGCAGAGCCCTTGTTCTCTCTGCGACAATAAATCATCCCCTCCTGACTGTTTTATGCTCAGTGAAGCACTGGCTTTGACGACAGTTCATTTCATACCAATTGTTCAGCGCTTTCTCTTTTCCTCCTTACCCCCCACCCCCACCCCCCCCAACAACTCCTCCCCCAGTCAGCCCTCATATTGTTTTTTCATTTGACAAAGACAGACTCCTGCATGCCTCTGATTAAAACGCTTGCTCTGACAAGGGGCAAGATGTTGGCTGCTGCAGGGGAAAATCAATGGCACCAAATGGCTCCGTTTATTTTTGTAAGTGCGTTGAAATTTTTAATTTGCCAAAAATGTGTCGTCCAGAGAGAGCTGACCTACATGGGCGAAGGTGTAAAGGATAAAAAAATGCTTTTCTGTTTAACTGAAATATCACAGTTGTTGAGTCCTGCTGTAAATATCAAAGGCAAATGATGTGTAGTGTATTGAACGGCATAAAGGAAACGCTAAAAAACAACATTTCCGAGAAATTGTACCACTACACACTGAACAGACAGCTCCTCATTCCAACATCTGTCACTCTGAGTACGTCCTACAAACACTCAGCATCTGACAGAACGACATACAGTAGAAGCTGCAACATAACAAAGCAGGGG
Organism: Naso minor; assembly: GCA_029874875.1. Lineage (NCBI taxonomy): Eukaryota > Metazoa > Chordata > Actinopteri > Acanthuriformes > Acanthuridae > Naso > Naso minor. Next base: position 2,448,029 of record JAQFJB010000016.1, read on the forward strand.
TCAACAGAAGATGGAAGATAGATGTGCAGCTTTCTCTGGTGCTGCTGAATCACTGCTGCGCCACACAGCTGTCTACTTTTGTTGTAAAAAATGTTCCCTGACATCCACGTGTGTTTCTTTGAGTGGCGCTGGATGCTGACGTTCCCGTGATGGAAGCTGGTCATAAATCTCCACCACAGATAGTCGACAGATAAAAATCCTTCATCTGTAGTGACTGCTGGCTCTGATCAGCTGTTTGATCCAAGTCAAACCCTCTTACCACTTCATTTTCTTTACAGCTTGAGTTATACTGAATTTGAAGGGAGTGACTGACTCAAGAGAAATCCTCAACACCAGAACTAAATGTTTCTCGAGGTTTTTTAGACATTCATCACTTTCTCATCCAACATGTTTTCATCCTAATTTATCTAATATCAATGGTTTTGTCACGGCCCTTGTCATCAACAGATGCACAATGTAGTCTTTGTGTCTGTGCGGGACATGTAAAGTCATCTTGCCACAAAGAAACATGTGGCTAATGTTGTAAAAAGATCACAGTTTGGCTGGGTTCAGGCACCAAAACTACTTGGTTAGGTTTAGCATAAGACTGTCGGATCTATAAAGATCTACTTTAACGACCTCCACCCCTTTTAGAACTTTAATACTCCTGCCATCATGTTGGGTGGAGCTGTGGCTATGGGCATGTAATATTGATGGGGATGGGTTTATGTTGGAGTTTGTTAAAAGTCTGATACATATCATATGGACACTGATGGATACCTTTTGCATCTGTATTAGATGCCAAAGTAGGGGTATTCGAAGAGGATGGTCCATCTCTTGTACAAGACACACTTCTCATAAAAATATATGGAACAACTCCAACTCAGAGGCAGACATTAGAAACACAGAAGTCATTTTGGATCCCAATCCTAAGTTTGGGAAATGCTGTGTTAAAGGAATAACAGTAACACCTTCTATGAAGTCTGTCTCTGTAATGCATCATAACACATTATGAACATATGTAAGACATTATGAACACACTTGTAATACATTATATGTGGATATGGTTATGGTTATGTTGTTAGGTCTACATACAGTGACTCCCCTCACCTGTCCAACGATTTAGTGGTTGAATATGGAGCTCTGCCTTCCGAAATACCCCATTAATGAAATCACGATGTAAAAAGGTCTCCTCTCTGGGTTACCAATAGTGAAGAGTAGAGTTATGGTCATATACCCAGGGTGAATAGTTAAGGTAGAGCAAGACCATCGAATGGTTATGGTAATGGTTAGGGTTATGGTCAACCCTAACCTTGCTCATAAATATGATCATACAGCACTACAGCTGCATTATAACACATTATAAGTATGTTCACATTATGGATGGATGTTTCAAGTAAAGTGTTACCGGAATAGCGTAGTCTTTTTCGGAAACAAATCTCTGCCGCTTTGTGATATGTGCCCTTCTTTTTTTTTTTTTTTTGAAAGAGGTAATTGTCAGGAAATGGGGATCTATGAGGAAGTTGTTGTGTTGTGGTTACATAATTTAACCTGCTAACTTTTCCTGTAAAGGAGAGGCAGAAAGAGGGACTTCCCGGTGGAGAGGACGCACGAAAATGTAAGAAACTTAAGAAACCTCTTCGATTAAGGGAACTGTTGAAAGGAGTTTTGTTTCACCCATCACTACAACCAGTACTGTTTTAATTGTGTATTTTTTAATAACTAAATAAAAATGACTGAAACCGGGCTGGTCAATTAAATCTATGTACAAAGCCTTCAAGAGAATCTACAAAGATAACCCGCAGACGCAGCTGTTTATGAGGAGGAAAGAGAGTGGCCTGCAGAAGCTGGTGAGCTACTGTCTCCTTAAACCCACATAACCTTCTCTAGAAAGTTCTTCACACCTGCAAGAAAGATTGGAACACACACACAGATAGAAGAGAGAGAGAAAGCACTAGGTAGAATGCTGGCTAGTCCTTAGTTTGGAAATGACCATGAGCCCGGGTTAGCTAGCAACATAACACCGCTCACAGGCCTGTTGGTTACTAATGAAGATTGAGCCAGCGAGTGATCAGCTTTGTTTAGCAGGGAGGTAAATGCTGGAACTATTTCTTGGCCTGTTCAATGATTTCCTCGAAACAGCCAGCTGTTAAAACATCTTCTCGTTTTAGCTTCTGGGTTATTCAATGGATTAAATAGACAAAGGTATGAAAAGATGACTAGTGAGCTTTGGCGGTGCTGGTAGGGGAAAAGTTTACCTTAAGACAGGAGTCAGGACAGAGCCAGTCATACCTAAGCTAAGCTAAGTGTCTGCTGTGTTTTAGTTTTATATTTAGCTCCCATACAGTCATGGAAGTGGTATTGATCTTCTCATCCTACTCTTGCCAAAAAACAGTGAATAAACATATTTCCCAAACGTCTATTTCCCTAAAGGTTTCTTGTGGAGTTTTGCCTTGTAGTAGCGCTTTGAAGCTGTTTTTCTACCAGTTAATTCCTGACACGCATCCCTATGCCGTGCCACAACATACATTCCAGCCAGTGGTTTCAAATTATTCCATTGATCTACAGATGGCGGCAAACAGCAGAGATATGCTGCAATGTGTCAGCACAGACAGGGAAGAACACTACTGCCAAAAGGGAAACAAGGATGTAAACAATGCCGAACTCACAGCACTTGAAAAATCACGTTTTATGAGGCAGGAAATAAATCCCACCTTAACTTTGTGTGTCTCTAAGGACCCACCAAGGCCTTTGGCTTTACTATGAGCTCTTTATTTGCATATAAAGCAATGGTTAGTGAGGAAATAAAATAAATAGATCAATATGTAAAAAACACAGCTTTTTCCCCCCACACATTCCTCATATTTTAAAACATTTGTGTCTTTTACATTTATGAAACCGGTCAATCCTTTTTGAGGACATTGATGGATGTAATAAAAAATGCAGTTAGTGTGAAATGAATGTAAGGATGATTAAGTAGCTCTAGCACCCTGTCGACTGTTTCTGTCTGGTTTGAATTTGGCGTTGGATTAAAATTTAAAGGTGCACGTGGCAAGAGCCCATTTAAAACAATATAAGCAATTAAATAATAAACCTCAATATTTGAGGACTAGAAATGTTTTTGTTTTTTGTTTTTTTTTAAATTTTGTAGTACACTACTGGGACAAACAAAGCAAAAAATCTAATGGAGTGTCTTTGAATAAAAGGCTCAATTTGTGCTGTTTAGGAGCACTTCAGCATTTTTATTATCAAAATCTTGTGCATTGAGAAGTTTTTAACTTTATTGGGTAATTAAGGCAAATCCACAGTGTCTCTAGAGGGCACTCTAGGATTAAAGCTGACAAAATGACTGATTTGTACTTTAAGAATTTGTCTCATGCAGCTTTTGTTGTTTGTCTCCCTCCTTTTGCATGTTATGTTTTCAGTTTTACATTTCACGCCTCTTTTTTTATGGTCTTCATAAGATTTTTCATCAGTACAAACCAGTAACCTTTCTCCTGTGTCACCTCTCTCTTATCTCATCTCTGTAATGCATGTCATTGTCATTGGGGAAGGCTTTAGTGTGTCAGACAGCCTAACAGAGCACTAATAACGTGCTGCAAAATTAAATACCTGTAATTGAAATCCCACCAGATGGGAGGCTTAATGTAGCATTGCTCCAAGAGGCGTAAGCCTTGAGATGTAGGTTTGTCAGCATCAGTCGCTGAGTCAGTGTGGCTGTCACATGACTGCTCATTAAGATACAAAACAGGAGGAGGAAGAGAAGGAATATGGACATGCAACTAAAAAAAGGGTCACGACATCAAAGGATGACGAGGAAACCCGAAGCTGCATTAGCATTTCCTCTAATATGAAAAAAAAAGAACCTCTTCACCACCCCCTTGCCCCTCAGACATTAAGAGGAAATTTAAATTTGAGAATCTCACATTTTACTGATGTCACATTAAAGGATTTTTGTGTAATGAAGTTCTTAAAAAAAGAGTGAAGCACCCAGGGTCGCCCACAGGCTCCATCATCTGAAACCGTCCTATCTAATTAATCAAAGGTTTCAGGATAGGGACCGCCCTCAAGGTAAGTTAATTAAAAACACATTTTTCTGCTGGCTGTATTAAGACTTTATCTCTAGGAGGAAAAAAGAAAAAAAAAACTTCTCAGCTCCCCTCTGGCCCTTCAGAGGCATAAAGTGAAAAAGCCAACTGCTAATTTAGAGCTATTCAAGAGTAAGCGGATTGCACAGAGTGAGGCTTGAGGCTTAGTGCAGATTGCAGGGCAGTGTGTTTAATGCAAGAGCGATAGCAGGGTCATTTAAAGCACCACTGAAACCAGCAGCTCCACTCCCTGCAGCACCGAACCGCTGTTCACATGTTGTCTCTGCCCGATGCTCACTTATCCGCTCCCTGCGCCTCTCTCTACCTCCCTGTTCTGCATTCACTTTGCTTCCATGCCCGTATATCTCCTGATCCATAATCAGTCGAAATGCAAATGCAAAGAAAACAGTAGGTCTCCAAGGAGTGAGGACATTTCTCTAATATTGCTGATCAAATAGATACTGGACACCTTTCTCTGAACTGTTGCTTCCCCATGTTTAAAGTCATTTGAAAAGATAAAAAACTTTACATTCCTCTGACCTCAGGACACTCAGCCCAATTTTTTTTCCTTGTAATATAAAAAAATGCATGTGGGCTTTCGAAAGTCACAGACTTTATGGTTAAATCAATGTTTCTGGATATTTTTATGTTATTATATCTGGTACAATTAAAAACATGATATTGCAGAGATTATTTGCAGGGTCATTTTGATTTTTTCATTCAATAAAAAAAACAACAAGATTTTGTGACTGGAGCCAATTGGATTTGAGAGTGCATGTGCAGCGTGCACTGCGAAGTCTCAAAGGACGTTTTCTCTACAGGGAAACGAATGATTAAAGATGAGGGCAGAGCATTGGTGACTGCATTGTAGTGTGTACCATATATTGACTACATAAGGACGTTTCAGTGCTGAACAAAGCAGGTAGTCTCCCGAGGGCTCCTTTTGACTGTCAGTCACGCTGACAAATCCAACAGCAGAGGAACAAAACAGAGAACACTTGGATCTCTCTGCCACCTCTGGAAAGTCTGTTACATGTGTGGTCATTCAGAGAGCAGGAGATTTGCTGCATGGAGAACTTGGCTTTTATGAGTGACATCTTTAGAATGCAAAGACGGCACCGCCAATGAGAAGCTGTAGGCCTCGTCTTGGAGACTTAAACGGCATCACGGCTCAAATTGCTCAGAAAATAGAGAAAAAGCAGGGTTTGAGACATGGCAGGTACATGTGAGGTCTTTTTATACTTTCAGCTTCACTTGTGGAGACTGAAAAATCAGTCAAACATCTCTTGGATAATGACATTCAGACTCAGCAGTAAATTATACTTCTCTGTCTACTGAAGTGTAATCAAGGGATGACTGACTAAAAGGTTTTCAGTGGTGCGTGATTACGTTTTTCTAAACCAATGAATTTTGTTATGAATGACAAAAAAATGCCTTGTTATCTGTATTAAGTAACTGATTACATTTTCTAAGGACTCAGACCCCAACACTCAGTGCTGTAGATCTGTCCTTTACGTCTGGGACACACATCTTGTGTCTACTTCTGCAGCACATCTGCGTCTCCAAACTGTCGCATCTCGCTCACGGTTGTTGTTCACACAGGCAGCGCTGCTTCTGTCGGCCCTGTCTTTTACATAGTTTTCCTTTGAAAAGCCATTAATATGAAAGGGTTTCATGTCATTATATATGATGCATTTAATTTATATTTAGTTAAGACAGAAAAACGTGTTCCGTGTGAGAGAGGGCGGGGCAGGTGCGAGGATAAAATCCCAAGTTTATTTCCTATGATCTGTTACTTTCGGACCAAACAGCCTCATGGAAACGCTACTTTTCAATTCTTCATATTATAAACTAACGAAATTCGTCAAAGCAAACTATTTGC
>JAQFJB010000016.1:2500579-2515369 GCA_029874875.1 Naso minor
GCCATAGAAAGCCACCGGGCTCGAAAACTACGAAAATGGCCAACCTCGGTCCAGCTGCGACCAACGTCATTTTATCTTTGCCCTAACGTTTGACCAATGTCCATGAAGAGAAAAAGCCCAAAAAGCCTACAATGTAAATCCATGCGTGTATCACTTTAATGTGCATGGTAATCCTCAGTTTGTCATCGTGCGCCTCACCCTCCTCTTCCTCATCGCTGATGATCTTGTTGGTCAGCCGGTCGCTCTCAGACGAAGCAGTCAGCATGAAGGCGAAGCCCATGAACAGAGACGCATTCTGAGGCAGCGGACCGTGAGTCTCTTCCACATCACATGACTGACCGGGCAGATCGGTGCCGCTGCCGGAGGTGTTGCACATAGCAACCCGCTGAGCTGAAGACGAAGAAACTGGTTAGAGAGGACAGTGAGTTGGGGACTTAAAAAGGTCTGTTCAACCAAGTAACATTTTCTTTCCCAATGATATTTTATTTTTTTGATCTGCTGATGTTTTAAGATTTCTGATAGAGCTTCTACTTAAAGGACCACATCAGTCTATTTCTGACTTTACACCATTAGCAGAGATTACCCCTCTCTTCTACAAATGTTGTTGTTCAAATTTGACCGTGTGATTACTGTAGTAGATCTCAGACTGCATTTTAAAACTTCATTCACTGCCATTCATGTTGAAACAGGACATAGAAACACTATAGAACACATGAAAGTTGCTGGGTATAGGTAATTCACCCTTCTAAAGAGAACGTTTGCATTTTTTGGTGAAAAAACAGAGTAAGAGAGAGAAGGGTGCCGGAAGCCATGGAGACAAAAGTTATTATGCCTGAAAAATAGTTCCTCACAAGTGCTGCCTTCCTAGCTTGAATATTAGTGTGCAGAGGGATTTTGACACAGACGTTTTTTAACTAACGTCACATATTTTCAGATACTCTCTGTAACACTGATTGAATATGGACAGAATGTAAACAAACACGATATCTCATAGATGAAGCTATTTTTTAAAAAATGGGTGAGGTTTACATAACCTATGTGTCCATTGTTGACAAAGGACAATGACATGTAGGAATGCTGGCAGGGTCCTTTAAGTTGCTCATTCAGAGTTAACAGGGACACCACTTTAGAATAAAAGATGTTGTTGTTGTTGTTGTTCCTAAAAATCAGGACAACTTTTACTTGAAAAGCTTTGTGAAACTAGAGGTCAAGTTAATGTTTTTCTGTTAACTGGCTGAACAGACCTTGAGACCATTAAATATACTGTAAATACTGGCTGTATTTAAGTGGTTGTAAAAGCAAATACACCAGTGACTTTAGAGAAAAATTTTTTTTCCTCCCCTCCACCTGTGTACCATCACCATGGTAACGCTTTGTTATTAATTACCCAGTCAGCATCAGCAGCAGCCAGCACACAGCAGTGAGGATGGTAACAACCACAGGTAGGCTGAAATGTCTTAGGTGTGTTCAGTATAAAAATCACACAAGAATGACATCTGTAATATGACACTTTTCATTTCATCAAGTCAGTTGTAAAATTACCAGGTTATGTAGACTACAGGTGTGAACAACAGGTTCTAAAACCATTTTAAAAAGTTCTATCACATCCATAAAGTGCATACTAACGACCTAAAAAACCCTTACTGTGTTTTTCTATCACTTCTATCAAAGTTCATTCATACAATAAGTTACGTTAAAAAATCTAAAAGATCTAGAAAGCTAAACTAAAATTGCATAGAAGCTTAACTTTTATGTAGTCATGTAAAAAAATAGAAGAAAAAACAAAATTAAAACATCAAATCAAGATAAGAAAAATCGGATTAAATGAAACTGGGATGTCCTGAATGTCTTATTTTTAAAAGCAAAAGAAAGAATTCCTGAAATAAAAACAAGCCCCCTCCCCATCTTGGTTCAGGTGTCACAGCTGTGGTGAGCGGGTCTCCGTACCGGCTCTGGCGCCGGCGCCCCTGCGGCCCCTCTTGGCCGGCATCCTGTCATTCTCTGAGGTCATCAGCTTCCTCTTGCCGGAGGGGCCGGGGGTCCGGGGGCTGTTAGAGGAGCTGCGGTTGGGAGTGCTTTCACCCGCGGGGGCTCCTCTGCGCCTCCTCTTCCCCTCCACCAGGTTATCTAAGAATAAAATAGCAGCTTTTTTAAAAAGGATCCAAATGTTTTATGATCCGTATGAAAAAAACAAACACATTTTCAACTTTTTTGTAGTTACTGTGATTAGATTCTTTAAATGCCAGAATTGGTTATGTTTTCTGTAAAACAAAGTCTGTAAAACAACCCCCCCCCACCCCCCGCCCACCTGACTTAAATTAACAAATCAGTTGAAAATGCCACGGAACTAAAGGCTATGAAAACATCACACCGTGAAGTTGCTTCTTCGGCGCCGCTCAACGCTAATTGGGAACCATTAAATAGACCAATGAATTGATGTTAATTATTAGCTAATACACACAGGATTTGTTCTATTGTTGGAAAGGCTCTTTGTCCCACTGTTGGTTAAACGATGCCCTCATGACTGATATCATCTCTGGTGTGTATCACAATGTTGCTTTTCTGTGAGAGCTACAATCAACTGTCACATCTGATCAACGAAATAAGCAAGTGTTTGTGAGTGAGCGTGTTTGTGTTTATTTTTTAGAAACTGCAAATGTAAAAACCCCAGATTAAAATGCTGATGTCAAGTCATCAGGACATGCATGATGTATACACTTTGGAAAAAATCACGCACAGTGCACCGGCCAAAAAGAACATACAACATACATTTTTACATCATGAAAAAGGCCGTGTCATAAATGTCAAAAATGACATGACAATGCAAAATACTCGCCTGCGATTATTTCACGTTAAAATTGTGCAGATGGCAGCAACACATATAGATATAGAGGAAAACAAATTTGCGAAAAGAGTTCTGACGGCTCACTCCAGCCCTGGCGGTAGCCTGATCTGAAGCATCAGTAACGTTAGCCTGCAGACAGACAGCTGGCGGCTAACATAACCTTTCCAAGCTGATAAGTATCACACAGTTTTTGTTATATTGTGTTGTTACATGAGCTATTGATGTTAGTTTCAGTGCTTTTGTTTGGTGTTTTTTTTTTAACGTGTTGAACCGAGGCTGCGAGACTTGGATCGCTATGCATAGCTGGATCTGAGGTCCATACCACACACAACTGTAAAACACTCCTATTAAAGGCTCCTGTTCTTTCCTTTTGTGTAGTAATCACATAGAAACAGCACTTGTCGGGACGATATCCATCTTATCAGAACTTTACTTTTTATAATATTGCTTAGTTTTCAACAACGAGATGTTTTCGTTTCTCCAGAGCCTGAAATTTCTCTCAAACCATGGTGCTGACCATGTTAACTCCCGCTTTACAGCAGGAGACGGACATGACATTCGTTCCACACAACCAACGTGATTGGTTGTCTTTGTTTGCAGTGGGAAAGCTCGGAAAAATCAACCCCGATAAGGAAAATAAAAGGGTCGCTTTGTCACAGCGTGATACTTGCGCTCAGTGTGAAAAAATTCATGTCCACTTAACAGTTTGAAAAATATTACTGACGTGCAAATTAATTGCATGAAAAAACACATCCTGTGTGCAGAGGCCTTAATGCTCAGATACAGCTTTTATTGAAATTGGCAGTGCTCTCTATATTTGTTCTATATTTGCTTATTTGTTCTTCTTCCGTCCCCTCATCCATCTATCCCTCTGTTAACTGCAATCAATCCACAGCAAGAAAAAAAAGATTGCTTTAATTTGTTCGCAGTTTCAGAGCAATGACACTGAGTCAGGCTGAGCTGGACTAAAGGGAATGAGAGGCAGAGGAAAGAAACAAAAATGCTGGTAGTGCATTAGCTGTAATGAGGGGACCAGAAAATAAAGATGAATCCTCCCTCTTGGAGCAGCAGACAGAGAAACAAAAAGGGAAGAGATGAAAGGATGGTACAGTAAGAGAAGAGGTTAGAGAGGAAAAAGGAAGGATAAAGAACAATGAAGAGGGAGTAAATGAGGGAGACAAAGAGAAGGCATTAAGTGGAGGAATCTGAGCATATCAGGGGCATGTGGCATGAAGAGCTGCTTGGTTGACGGCAGAGCTGAGGAATAAAAATGAGAGAGTGAGAAAGGGGGCAGCAGATGTCTGAGTCTCTGACTCATCCTTTTGCCCTGGCACTGAGCTGCACACAACCAGCAAGAGTTAAACAAAGAAGAAAAAGCCATAGATAGACAAAGCCATGATACGGTAAAACATGAAGCAGAAGAATAAGAATAAGAGAAATGCAAAGGCTGATCTGATTTGTGCCAACACCAGAAAGGGATGTAAAGATACAGTAATTACTGCATAGACTATAAAGGGTGGGAGCTAAGAGATCCATAGAGTATCCTATCTGATAACAGAACAGAATATTTGCCATGTATGTGTATGCAATAGCTTTTTATAAAGCAAGGATATTCAGAATAAGAAAGATATATTTCAAACAGCTTGTGCATGCCAAGGACGCAGATGATAATATGATAATAGACACAGAGTTGCCGGAAAATAAATATGGCACCCACACTTCACTCCAAACAGATAATGTCTATAAACATGTGGAGAAACTGGAAACCTTGATATGCCTTATACTGTCTGTTAAGAATTTGTTCTGCTGGTGTGAATGTTATGTCGCTTGTTCGTCTTTTCTTATCACAATCTGACTATCAGTTTCAGAAAAAAACTCTGACAAGCTGTGAAAAGCTTCAGATAATCCATTCACAAAGAAATTGCCCATCCTTTAAAATGGTCACTTTTTTCCGTCAACTCTTTTGCAAAGCACAGAAATGCAGTCCAGACGCTTGTTCAGTGGGTTTTAAACTAGGTTTGCATAGGCTCTCGATCTCTTCGAGAGGCCTCTATAGTTGCTGCCCCGCTCTGCTCCACCAAGGGTACGGCCCCAGGGGAGCCAATTAAGAGTGTCCGCTGTGACGGTGACAGCTGCTCCAGTAGCAGCATCGAAAGCCTCCAAGCTCCACATCACTGATGGGAAATACTGTAGAGCAGGGGAGGAGATGAAGCAGGGAGAGTCATGAGGGGAGAAGGGATCCATAAAGTCAGCAGTCAACCTGAAAGCATCAAGAGATCTCAGTGTGTATGGAGAGTGTGGGGGCTACGCTGCGACTCCAGGTTGTTTGGAATCACTTCAGCTGTGTGAGGTTATAAAACAGGATCCATCCATTAATCTCTCATCAAATCTGGGCACTGAGATAAAGATCAACGTCTTATCCATTCCATTCTTCCTTTCAGTTCCTTCTGTTACTTTTTAATTTTTTTTATTGTGCAGTGGAATGCCGAACACAAAACCGTTCATCATCATCATCTTATCAAGAAAAGAAGAAGAGATCACTGAGGCGAGGAAAGTGAGAGTAAGCAGTATTATGTTTTAGGAACACAATGTTTCAGAGTTAAGAAGTTTTGTTGTTTTTTTTAACTAGGGCCTCTGAGACAACCTTTATGATGCAGATCCACAGTAGGGGTGGTTGTGGTGCAGTGATTACACATTCGAATATGCATTTTTATTCTCCAACTTAAATACTGTATAAAAAGTCAAATTCCTGCCTTGTTTTTGTCAGGTGTTCTAAACAGCTCTGCAAAGGGAGATTCATTATTTCCATACCACTCTGTTTTCAAAGAGAAGGTTGAGAAGGAAAAGAGAAAGCTTTATTTTTTTTTTCACATTTCCCACGTCTTCATTTACCATTGATTGCTTAATGCAACACAAAGCCTCTGAGGGTTTTCACTAATCGATTGAAAGCTGTGACTTTAGAAGGAAAATGCACAAATTTTGTGCCCGTTCCTAATTTATTGTATTAATTTGTTCAGACAGTGGCTATTTTATGGGAATCTTGAACGAAGGTGCCCAGCCTTGGTTCAACATATCTTGTCACACTGGCTGTTAACTGTGGGCTGGTGGTGTGATGAAATTTCTATGTGTCATACAACAGGAATAGGTTATGGAATGACATCAACCACCTCATTTTTCAGGACACTGTCCAAGAATCTGCTTGATGTGTTTCTGTTTAATTTATTCGGTTATTTGACAATGCTAATTCCCTACAGGCTCAAAATATTAAGTTAGATAAACAATACATGCAGTCCCAGGACAGCAATATCTATACAAAGATTTAATATATAAATGCATTCATTCATTTTTGTCCATAACCACTTATCCTTTGCAGGGTCGTGAGGAGCTGGAGCCAATCCCAGCTAGCACTGGGAGAAGGGTACACCCTGGAGAAGTCATCAGTTCTTCGCATGGCTGACATGTAGAGACAAACAATCATTCACACTCACATTCACACCTATGGGTAATTTACAGTCACCAGTTAATCTAACTCATATGTCTTTGGACTGTGGGAGGAAGCAGGAGTGCCCAGAGACACGGGGAGATCATGCCAAACTCCATACAGAAAGGTCCAACCACTGCTAGGTATAGAACCCAGGACCTTCTTGCTGTGGAGCAACAGTGCTAACCACTAAGCCACCATGCTGCCTATATAAATGCATATTTGATCAAATGTGAATTAAGAGCCCAAAGTGTGGATGTCGATGCTGTGCCCAAAAAAGGATCACATACAAAAGATTCAATGCAAATTTGTCCTCATATCACCAGAATGAAACAGTGCTACAGTGCACAGTTCAGTCAAACCAGCAGTAGTGGAAGAAGCACTCAGAATGTTTACTTAAATAAAATTGGACAACTTTTTTGGCTTAACTTTGTTATTATGATGTATAACCTCATTCAACAGTGTAATAAGTGGTTGAAAAACGACACCATTCGCTGCTAAATTTGTCTCCAATAAGCCCTGTTTTTACTATGATACGTTCTTTGCCACCAGGACGACGTTTTTGTGGAAAAATGAAAAGTCAGTGACGCTCTCCATACTCTCTGTCCTGATTCGCTGGTCTTCTTAGCGACAGGTGATGTCAGTACGAGCTGATTAGCTCACCGTGTTCTGACTCGCCTCTGCCACACCGTCTGTCGGCTCGAGCTCGAGCTGAGACAGACCAGTTTACTCCGCTGCAACTTACCCTGCAACCGTTTCATCTCAGCTTAAAAGACAGAGCAACAACAAACAAAATAAAGCGCGAGCTGCTGCAAACTTTGCATCCCAACAAGACTCATGCTACAGCTAACGTTAGCTTGTTAGCTCATTTGCTGAAGTTACCTACTGCAACTTTTGAGTAAAATTAGCAACACCACAGTGTAAAACAACTGTTGCAAGCAAAAGTCCTTTGTTTAAAATCTTATGCAAAAGTACAAAAATATTTGCATCAAAATATACTGAAAGATCCAAAACTAAAACGTACTCATTAGACAGATATTTCATAGACTATCACATATAAAGTTATGCATTTACATAAAACTATAACAAATGTTGCAGCTAGCAAAGGGGTGGCTAATTTCAGCTATCAAATACTATTTTGGATGACAATTACTCATCCTGTCTTGAATGTTTTCCTTTCAGCGTTCCTCAGCGGTAAACAGGTGATTCGATTCAAAAATGCTAGCCACTTACTTTTGCTGGACGCCTACGAAGATACACTTTTCAAAACATGAAAACTATCTAAAAATTTCCATCAAAAAGTATCAAAAGCTTCATGTGGTACAATCTTTATTCTTTAGTTGTACACTTAATATTTCTTAAACAGTTTTATTTTGACTGGAAAGCTACTAAATCCAGTTCAGAGCTCCATGTCGTGTGCCCAGCCAAAAGTTGACTGGACACGTGGTTTGAAAATTTTAACTCCGCAGGCTTCCAGGAAAAGTGCTTGGCAAGCGCTTTTTAATAGCCTGTTTATGGTGGAGGAACCAGAGAGGAAAAAATAGTCTTCAATTCAAGACATCTCAGGGTGAAAATTGATAGACAATACATAATTTTGCAAGGAAGTATAGCTTTAATGTAAAGCACAAGTCCAACTTAAATAACACTTTCTATAATACAACGTAATGTTGTCTTTAATTTACCCGTCCTCATATGGTGACCACCCACGGTTTTCCACCCCATGCATAAACAATATTTAACTGTAGTTCTAAGACAGATACGATGTTTTTCTCCAGTCGTGATTGTTTGTGTGACAAAGAAACAAAAAACCCTGCGAACATTGTGATTCTCCCATCAAGTAATCACTTGTCTTACTGCTTCCTCATTGTGTCAAATGTCCTTGAGTCTGGCGTAAATATGAGCAAAAGATTATCAATTATCTCTTGCTACACCTATAACAAAGTGTCTGTTAACTTCAAGCGTGCAGGGCTTAATTCATAATCAATCAGCAAGGAGACGCAGACAGAGTGGAGTGGATATTCTCCTGTCAATCAAATCACAGCTTCAACTGTTTGTTTGTAGTGAAAGTCACCTTTCCAGATGCCTGAATGCCAGCTCTTCTGCCACCCACACACACACACACACACATATAAACACACTGCCTACATGCATATAAACACACAAACACACGTGCATTATACATAACTGCACGTATACCTCCTACTCTGAGCAGTGTGAGGAACCTTCTGTCAGTTTACACTCATCAAAGGGTATTGAGATGACACTGAGCGGAGCATTTCTAAAAGCAAACAATGTAATATGTCTTGCATGATTCTCTAATGAGCTTGGCAACGGATTTCATATCACAAATTGTACTAACATGCACACAGACACAGATGCACACCAACCCACGCGCGGCAACTACTTGCTTTTCTTCACCTCCAAGCATCTTCCACAAAGCAAATACATGTTACCCTGCACAGTTTTCTGTGAGACATTTGACAAATTTGCTCTCGCTCTGTGCTATTTTTTTTACTTGCAGACCCTGGAGCATCCCACGGGCGATGAAATTGTTAAAATAACAAACACTGGGTCCGTGTCCAGCCAGCTTACTGTCGGACCCACCATCCACCGTCAAACTGCACGTCACTGTGCTTTCACATGTCAGACTTGACAAGCTTCCGACAGCTCCCCTCTGAAGGGACTTTCTGTCAAATCTGACATTTGCCACCATTAAACATCATCCACGCCCTGTTGCTTGTTGAAGAGCTCAAGTGTGTGATTCAAAGGACGGGGTTCACTTCCACCTCGTGTAAGCCACAAAAAGGCCTTTGGTTGCCAAGCAGACTGATGGAATATTGTGGCAAACGAACAGAAGGTCTTGTACAAAATGGGAATTCAGTGTTGTTATCTGATGGTCAGGTCTGCCAAGTAATTACAGAGAGGAAGTAATGGTTGAGCTGAGTGGGTGGGTGGGGTCCTTTAACCTGGCAATTAACCACATGGAGGGACACTCATGGATGCAAACTGCACCGCCCACCTGGAAGACCGTCACATGTTCACCGGGTAATCAACCATACCGACATGTCACCAGTGCACTATTTAGAGAACCATCATATCCGCACACACGTCCTTTGGTGCCACCTTGACACATTTTGCATATGACACCACTTTCACATCTGCTGTCATTGATATTCAAGTCAATATGGCAAGAGAATGGCCGCTGTGGTGATAAAATGGAATCACATGTGTACCTTAGCCATTCATTGGACAAATTCATATATTAAGTATTCATGATGTGGCTGCTGGCTCTTGACCTCAGTCCCGTTTCTTAGAAAAAGCAGAGGCGCCATAAAGATTTTCCATCGGGAGCTCATTTTCTTATAAAGGGGCTTGAAATGTTTGAGTGTGAACTAGCTGTCCCATAAGGAAGCAGGTCAGCTGACAAATGAGAACGGATCATAGGTGACACCCTGAGAGAGGGAGCCCTGGACACCCCGATCCTCCTCTGAGCCTGTCAACAGTCTGATAAATACATGTGGCAGATCAGTAAGAAAGAATATATGAAAGGAGACCAATTCTTTCTGTACTGCCTACTTGTGTAAGTCCTGCCAACATATGCGACATTAATCAAGTAAGAAAAGAATTGTTTTCTCTCTACAGCATGGCACAAAAAATAAAAGTTCATCTGCGTCTGGGGCGAAGGGAGGGGTAATGTTGCGTGACATTCTCTTCATATCGCTGAGCTAGAGGTCACCTCTCAGCACCGAGAGAAAAGAGAGGAGGGAGAAAAATAACGCTCTCCATCTCTCACCTGCTCGCCCACTGTGCCCACACTCATCAATCCTCTCCCCCTCTCCCTGTTCCTGTCCTTCCATATATCTCTCCTTGTGTGACACACACAAAGTAACAGTGTGCCCACAACATATAGCCTATTGCTACCTTTGCCAGCGGCACAAATTGACTCACAAAGCCAGTGCTTTTGATTATGACATGACCTCATCAACACCTCAATAATTACTGCTAGAAATAAACAGAACTTTCACATGAGAAATAACGGAGAAAGAAAATGCAAACAGCTCAGCAGGGCTCTTACCGCATTTTTCCCAGCATGCTTTGGTGGTGCCACTACTTTTACTAGTTAAATTTACACTATGCACTTAATATGATCAGTGGATAAGTGAGTCAAGGACTTTAAATCTGATGTCTTAAAATGAGACAAGAACAATCAGTGTTTGGTGTGTTAACAAAGAGCCACTCACTTTAAATTGCATTTCTGAAGCTATTTGTAGAAGTGGACTTGATAAGTAAGTGTTGATGTGTTTGTTGGAGCAACAGTTACATTTGCGCAAATGGCGTGAGTCACATAAGATTGACAGACTACAGTACAATTACAGTCTCCCCACATGATAAGTCGTGAATCATCCGCATTCTTACAGCTCCTCTGAATCACTGACATCTCATGGAAAAATAGTAATCCCACATCTTCCGCATGTGCAAAATCATCTCAGAAAATACAGTGGGTTGATGGGAGGCAGATCCTATCAGCCTTGTGAAAGAACTCATCAGTTCAACGGAAAAGTTTTTAATGTTTATGTTAAAGATTGTGCAACGATCATTAATTATCTACCACTTAATGGCCTCTACCAGAGTCCAGCATCAATCTTGTTTATTACTCTTCAATAGTCCTGACCTTTTGATCCCCAAAGTACAACTTATGGACAATAGCCTAGACCTGTGAGTGAAATACAATCAATACCTGGAGAGCTTTGTTTCTCTGCACTACATGACAGACTACAGAGCAGGTCCAGAAAAGAAGATGGAGACTATGAATGGAGGGAGGAAACTGACAAAGAAAGACAGATGACTGACAGATAGGGAGCACACTCTCTCAACAGGGAAGATGATTCAAGTCAAGTGCAATGTTGGGAACTCCGCCTCTGCATGAGGCCGAGTGCATGAGATGACTATATATCACTCAAGCCACTCACTGCAAAAAAACTATCTGTCTGGCCCACAATAATGGAAAGGGAAAAAGTGGAAATTAAAATAGCAAGAAACCGAGGATAAGAGAAATGCTGAGCTGGATTACATGGAGGGAGTCAAAAAACAAAAAAACAGAAAAGGCACTAAATCAATGGCAAACACATCAAGGTTCCTGAAAAGGACATATTTCAAATGCAAACAGCAGCAGACACAGAAACAAGTTGATGACAAAGGTCAAGCACATTCGACGACATCTGAGGAATGGTGTCCAGGTGGAAACCGTTTGTTTGGCAGGGCCAGGATGTAGCCGTAATTAGCTTCATGCCAACCATCCATCTACCTTGGGCTAGATATGTCTGGCGACTGAGCATCTCATCGGTGTAATTCCTCAAATGCCAAATGACTTTAGCTGCTTCCCCAAATTAATCTTGTTGCAATTTGTGTCTTTGACAGGATGCCAGGGTGTTTGTTTTGTTAACTATAGAGCAAGCAGGCCTGTAATCCGATCATTACAGGAGCCAGCATGACTAAAAATACAACCTAACCAATGCAAGGCCCATTAACAGTGCAATAACACTCAGTCCCTAAAGGATTTAGTTTCATGATAACAGTTACTTGTAATCTAACCCAGTTTGTGGGTAAATCTAGCCTTCTGTTGGAGCTGAAAAGAGCAAGACTATTCGTGTACTGGACAGGAATTATCTGCACTGATGAATATGCAGTAGAATTGCACTGTACTAACTGAGAGCAGCTCCAAGAATTCTGGATACAAGATACAGAAGTTTAATTGAAAATGTCCAAGAAGCTTGAATTACTTTGGACTGTCAAATCCAGTGTAGATTATTGGCATTTAAGAGGAGTGTTTCATGCCATTCCAATCTATCTGACTAAAGGGTCATTTAGTCCTCTAGCATAAACAAATAAGCTGATGAAATGTCAAGTTTCTCCCTGTTAAGTCTCTTGGGAAGACATTCTGCTCTTAGTCTGCTGTTTCAAGGAGAACAATCCATTTTCAAATTCTCTGGTTGAGCCTCTTAGCCTGCCCACGTGCCCTGCCATTGGCATTCAATAATCTGCCCAATGAGGAAACATTAGCTGGCATGTGGTAGAAGAAAAAGAAGAAGAGGAAGAAGAAGAGGGGGGTTGGATAGGGTGAAGCTGGTAGAGGATGGGCGACTGAGTGATTTGCCTCACATCCAGGTCATTAGATAAGCCTTTCGGTTTCCCCCTTGGCAGATAAAGGCCCCTACATTACAGTTATCGATGCAGACAAATTATAGACTCAACCCTCTCTGTAAGTACAGGATGATGCTGGATAGGCCTTCACTACACAACTGCCATTAGGAATGCTGGGCCTGCACTGTTCTCCACTGCAATCAATTCAGTTCACAGGCACTTTGAGCTATCACATTCACTTGACTCTCAGTGAATAGATATTGACCTCAACTGTCCCTTCATCCCATGTGGAAAAAACACTGCACCTGGTCTGCACCAAATTTGAATGTCACATCCTGCAATCAGACAGCTGCACATGCATTACAAGCTACAACATAAGACCTTCTGCGGTGTTCCGATGATGGAACTTCAACCCTTTGCTGGTTCTTATGCAACAAACAGAAAGAAAAATCTTAAACTATCAGCCAAATGACTTCACAGTCAGTGCTTTTGTATTATCTGGTTCTTTTACAATCAGGGCCTTTTCCATCACAGGTGTGTAATAAAGTGCTAAGAGATAAAAAGGAAAAATGTCCATGCACATTTCAACTGTGCAATAGGCAGATGAATTGCTGGTCTGAAAGGCAGAGGTTTAGGGCCCTTTGGCCCAGAACCGTGAAGCTGAGTGTAGCTTTGGTTAGACCCAAATGGGACCATCACCTGAGCACACTTCTGAATAACCTATTTCCGCAGCGAAATGACTGATGGGCTGGGATAAGATGGCAGCGGCGCAGAGTGGAGTGGAGCAGAGTGGAAAGTAGTGGGGGGTTTGCCTATCTTTGGTTCTGCACCAGTAGTGCCTTGGTTCATCTCTGTAGCCCCCCAAAGGCCCCAGGGAGGAGATTTAAGTGTGTCAAGGCTCTCTGTGTGCAAGAAGATGAGTTAGGGATTCAAATGCACACCAAACCGCTCTCTTTAGTTCTCTCTCTCTGTCACTCTCCAACCTTTCTTTGCCTCCCCTGCTGTGCAAGCTCTCCTTCTGTACCCTACTCTCTTAATCTCTGCTCATTCGACTATTATTCTTCATTCCAACCAGACACCTCATCTTCCCCTCCTTCTTTCTCTGATATGGAAGTTGCATGCAGGGATGACTTGTGGGCACATTAGGGTTAGTGGCAGGGGGGAATGATGTTGATGGATGCTGCATCTGTCAGTCATCGGAGCCCTGACACAGTTGTGTCGGATGAATATGCTGCAATCTTTGAAGCTTGCTTGAACTCTGCAAAGTTACTTTCCGCTGCTAGAACATGTGTGGGTGTGCACGTGTATTTCTATTTAATACGTTATATGCGCCGACGCAGCAGGAGGTTGTTGTCTGTCAAGCTCCTTCAACAAACGTTAATTTTCTCGTCCTGACATATTATTTCAAAGAGTGAAAATGCATGTCTCTGTTGACGCAACGTATCACTTTCTGCCTCGTTTACTTCTCAGAAACAACCACAGTGCAGCTACAAACAATAATTAACACAAGAAATCGGCGGCCCCAAGGATTGCAGTAGAAATAAATCATGGGAATGAAACAAGCGTAGCCAATACACTGCCCGTCCCTTGGGTTACTTCTTCTGTCAACCAGATGGAATAAATAAAAGCTGACAAGAAAGCCCCCATTGACATCCTGCTTGCTGTGAGTGCTTTCAGTTAAGGAAATTACATTTAAATATTTGAAGGCGATACAACCATAAAAAGCTTTTTTTTTTCTTTTTCAGAACAATAGAATGTAGGATGGAGCCAAGCGGGAGACCAGCTGAGCAAAGCTAGCTCTAAAGATGAATTGTTAATGGCCTATACAGTGTCCTCCAAAGGTGGAAAGAAAAAGACAAAAGTATATTATAAATGCAGGAGTAATTAGTGAGGTGTAAACATAGAATTCAATAAGTAAATGATGCCTTTTTTGGGACTGACTTGAAAAGAGTTTCATAAAGAAACAAAGGGATAAGATCAGAGCACGTTAGACCTAAGTAAATTTATTCAGGTGAACTGCTGTGACTGCAGCCACTGGACTAGTAATCTGAAAACCCTTTCAAGAACCTAAAATTAAACGCATAGAAATAGTTCCCAAATTATCTCCTCACTATTTTGGCAGATACATAAATGTGTTATTTTTCCTTTGGATGCTTTCAGGTGAGTAAGGTAACCTTATTTACACCTGTAGGTAGATTCGGTTTACAGCTTTAAAGATGGAAGAGGTCATCCAGTATTCAAATTAACATGGTCAATATAAAAAGACCCGAGTTCCAGGCAAACTTTTTTTCACCAGGTCCCAAAACCATTCTGAAAATAAATA
>JAQFJB010000016.1:2548416-2558811 GCA_029874875.1 Naso minor
GTTTGCTATGATCACATATAAGGACACATTCAAGGAGGTAGTGTGTTCATGAAAGCATACATACATACATACACAGAGGTTTTGAAGACCTTTACAAAGAGCTAAACAGAAAATTCTTCAATGACATCTTTCAGTTACAGCAAAAGCACAACCACACACACACACACACACACACACAAAGCTGTCTGTAGATGGGTTTGCTAACCCGTTCAATGTGCACTCACAGACCTCATTAGCATGCAAAGCCAACAATTGCGTTTCTACATTGGGAACTTCACCTAACCTGGTGCAAGGACACATCGTTGTGTTAACAGTGTGCTACATTTAGAGAAGATTCACTGTCACCTCACAGGACAGTCACTCCACAGAGAAAAAGAATAAAAACATTTGCTGTCATATCTAGCATGCACGTCTTCCTGCAGGGTTTAGCCTTTCAGATCACATTCCTCTTCTATTTCACGTGGTCTCCCAAGATTGTGCATTCAAAACCAGTGACGGGATAAGGGAGGACGGCAAGATGCATGTGAGTAAACAGAGAACGGGAGAGGGAGAGAGAGAGGGAGAACGAGATGGAAAACATGGCAGTCATTTTGCACGCTGGCATCAGTCTATTGTGTTGGCATGGCATCAACAGCCTGTTGGCCGATTAGCAATAAGTAGCAGGCAGGTGGAGGCCTATCAGTCTGCAATTTCACACACTTTTCCTTTCCTCTTCCTCCATCCTTTCGCTCCCTTCACTCTACCTTACCTCCCTCTCCAATGACCACCCACTCCTTCGCACGTGTCTCAGAGGGCCCAGCCCTCCGCAGGGACCTGCAGAAGCCAGATGGCATTCGCAGTTTGTGTCAGTGTCTGTGTTTGCATGTTAGTGAGTGTTTGCTCCTTCCCAGACAACCAGCCACTGGCCCACCAGAGCTGCGGAGCTTCGCTTGAGCTACTGGCACTGATTAAGACATGAACGTGCCAGGCATTTCACACATACATCCTTACACACACATACACTCTGCTCTCATCATTATCATTTTCTGAAGTTTTTACACTAGCCCGCAGTCACGTTCAATAGCATCTGATGAGGAGAGAGTGGGAAAGAGAAGCCATTTGTCACATGAGATGCTTTCTTCTATATTTATTTAATGTATATGGCATTCTCCTTAAATAAAACACAGTCTTTCAAAATGCAGGATAACGCTCTGCACTTTTTTTCCAGCACTGTCTGTCCCTGGAGACAAAAGCCCTGGGGAACCGTCCGGGAGCAGTAAATGTAAATGCGTATCACTGATGTAAAAAACATTTTTCAGCGTTCATTCTCTCATGTGCCCCCAAGTGCCCTTTATGATTGGACTGTTTTCCAACCTAATCTGTGATTTTAGAGAATAAAAGCCTTTCTCTTTCTTCATGACATCCTGGCACCCCGAAGCAAAGAGCAGCCATTGGATTCTCCATTCATTAGACCCATAAGAGGCTCATTTTAATTTTGTTTAATTTGATTTCAGTATCAGGTGCTTAAATCTGGAAATAACTTAAGGCCAAAGCAGTTACCCATGTTGAATACTTGATCAGTAAGAGTGAATAAAATGTACTTATTCCCTTCATGGTGGGCAAGGCTCAGCAGCTCTCTCTTCTTCCTTTTACCACCCACTGTTTTGCCTGTCGGATGCAAACACTATGTAGAACTTTCATGCAGCGCGATTACTACAATAAGTTACACTAATGTGAACATGTATTTCCCAGTAGATAATGCATTATTTATTTATTTATTTTTGTCTTTGCGGCCAAAGAAAAGCCTCATTATAAAATGAGCCAGGAAAATTGCATGGTAGAGCAGTCTACTAATCCAACTGTAATAAACATTGTGTCCAACTTCATTGTAAGGTTCTAATGATTAACGACAGCCTTCTGCAGGCTACATGCCTGACTGGAGAATGCTGACTGAGTGGCTGCTGCTTAATGCAGCGAGGTTTTAAACTGGATTTAAGATTTGGTTTTAGGCCACTTTGCTCCATCTCTTTCAAGAAGAGAGAAAATGAAACACTTTGAAAAATCTTTCCTTCCCCCTTTGTATTACAACGAGTCCATGCTGTTTTTCTTCTTACCTCTGTTCTCTTGGACTGGCTCTGCGGCCATTAATGCAACTCCCCCATCAGTCTGGAGACAATTCCTCTCTCCTGCTCCTTTATTCGAAGGCTGCCACATTCTCCATCTTGTTTAACAGGAAACGGGCGTCATCATAGCATGACACGTTTCAGAATTTTCCAGCCCATTTCCTCGCCTTGCCACTGACATTTTTCAGCGCTTGTAGAGGATGTTCTCTGCAGCTGTCTTTCTCTGCGTGATCTATCACAGCAGGTAATCAATTGTATGTAGAAGATTTGGTGGGTGGCATACAAGGCAAAACTGCAGATTTTTAACCCAATGTGTTGAACACATCTGATTACATACATCAGGATTTGCAAAGTGTGTAAAAAAAGACCAAGAAGAGGCAAGCAGACTGTGGTCATGTACTGTATGGACTAAATGTAATAATTAATCACAATAAAAACCAGGACAAAATGGCTGTAATACTTAATTTGAGGAGGTTGGTCCTTTTCATTCCATTCTTCAAACTGGCACTTTCTCAACACAGAGCAGTCAGTATGTCACAGTAATGACAAAGTCATTTTGAACCAGCCAGCCACATTTCAATTAGTAATTGTGAAGTATTTGTCTGTGATATCAATCAGACACTTTGACTGGAGCCTGTGCGTTCACATCACCACATATCATCAATCAGACTCAACCTAACAGTGGTCAGACATTCATCAAGGGATCATGGGAATTATCAAAGCATGTCTGCCCACCAAGCCCCTTAATGCACAATCTGGTTGAACATTCCTCTCAGGTAGTGCTCACATCGACATACGTGATCACAGTGGATGCACTATTGATCGAAGATTTGCTTTAAAATACAGCTGTTTAAAGACACCACAGAGCTTTTTGTCAGTTCTGAAAGATTTTTCAAAACAGAGTGACAGACCGTGAAGCTTGATATTTCCATGACTTTTTTTTTAAATGTCAAAAGACTTAAAAGTGAAAGAAGCAATAAACACCATGTCAGAGCATTTCTACCTTGCAATTCACAGTTGACAGGCTCACAAACTTGGATGCAGACGGCCAGAAAGAGTTAAGATACCTACCAAACTCCAGTGGAATTGGCAGTAACAAATTATTAGTATGTTTCAAGTTATGCGTCACTATATAAATGGCAGTTTGAGCCTTTATTTATTGTTTTGCAACAGTACACTGATTTTATTTTTCTCATGTTTTTAAGCATTGGCTGCTTCCAAACAAATCTGCAGTGTGCTAGCAGTTAGCTAATGTTAGTCTGCCAAGTTACATGACGACTCATGTCAAAGGATAATGGGAAATTTTATATGGATTCTGGGTGTTCAGGGAAACTGCTGATGAGTTTTCTACGTTTGACGCACGGTAAAGCTGCAGATGAGCCGCGGATGGGTGGGTGCTACGTAAATTCGCTCTCCTACATTTTTAGGGGTTAAACCAGTTTTCCAGAGGAAGACTTTTAAATTTGGATGGGTAAGCTTAATAAACAAACAACATGGTAGTAGTTAAAGTACTGAATTATTTTTAGACATTTCTATATCGAAACAAGTCAAACCTTTTTATGATTTAAAAAAAAAAAGTAATAGTTTTTACTAGGGCTGTCAAACCATACATTTTAAAAAATCATTAATCACTAAATTCCAATAGCAAATCGCGATTAAACACATTTTTTATTGCATCTTTAAAATTTTATCAATTTGCATTACACAAGAATTTTTAAGTCCTTAATCAACAATGTAAAGCAGTTCTTACTAGTGTAACTTGATTGGGAACAAATGCCAACTGGCAGACGTCTCTTATGTAAGTGTGGTTCAGTAACAAGAAAGAGACGGGCAAAGCTCGCCCACCGCTAATTAGCTTAGCTCAAACAGTGATAGTCAATAGAAAGTGCCTAATTTTGTACAGATGCTTTGTTTTGTTGACCTAGTTACAAGCATAATTGTGATGGTCCTGCGTTTTACTTCCTGTACGCATTTGATTCTAAAATTAAATAAAGTGCTAATCTTGGTCTAAAATAATATAAACAAGTCACATCCAGCACACGGGACCCAAGTTTATCTGATGGCTTTAGGTGAAGGTAGGCTAACACCTCCCACTTTCTACCAGTGTTTGAGCTAAGCTAATTAGCGATGGGCGAGCGCTGCACCTCTCTTCCTTGTTACTGCATGCACAGTTGTTAGAATGGTATCTATCTTCTTGACTTGAACTCCAGAGGAAGGCAGATAACAGAAAGAAAAAACAAGCCTTTGTTGTTCTCCTATCAGTGGGAAGCACGAAACCACTGCAGCAGCTTGACTAAGGGTGCATGGACGAAACAAAATAGCAGCATGCGAGTAACGCGATTTTTAAAAAAAAAATCGTGTCAATTGCGGACTTTAAATCGATTAGGATTAACACGTTAACGCTGACAACCGCAGTTTTTACACATAAGTATTCACATGTGCAGCCCATTTTTTTGTCTCCTTAGCAATGTTCCATGCCATCCTGAACACCCACAGACACACATTTACAATCTATATGTGACAATATGTGAGAGGAGAGAAAGTAAGGCCCTGTGGACATGAGAGCAGAAGCTGCTGGTCCACTTTGTCTCTCCCACCACCCCCGTCCTCCTCTTCTCCATCCTCTGCACCACAGGCAGAGGAAGACCTTTCCCTTCTCGCTCGAGCAGCTCAGAACGCTAACTCTCTGTGTGGGAGAGCACCATATCATAGCTCTTGTTGCTGTTGACCTTACAGCCATAGATGGTAGTTACGTATCATTAAAATGAAATGCTGTTATTAAAAGGAGGCCTTGCTTGCACCAAACCCAGCCAAATCAATATGTATGCAGTTGCTAGGATTGGACACGATGAATGAAGAGGTAGTTAGACTTGCAGTAGTGTGAAATCAATTCTCTATTCTCAGTCAGTCTGACCTACTTCTATTACTGACTCCGTTTATGATTGTGCACGAACGTGTGTAAACAGTTTGTGTGTATTCAAAATGCTGTGTTCGTTCATGTCCTCATAAGCATTCCTGTCTGAATGTAGCTGTGTGCAAAGGTGCGAGTGTGTAAATGTATTGTATTCTGCTGGCATCTGCGCTGCATAATGCAGAGAGACAGCGAGGACCCACTGCACACGCACGTTATCTCTTGCATTGTTTTCTAGTCAAGTCAGATGTATGCAGCACAGCACTTTTGTCCATGATATTCATCATACCAACACAGGGCTTACTGATCAATCACAAGGGCCAAATGGAGGTGATATCTATTGTATTTATTCATGAAATTACTGTCTAGACATCGGATCCAAGGAAGTGACTGCAGTGGCTGAATGCTAACCAGAGTTATGGGTGTGAAGATGCTGTCAGTGCAAAACACAAATACCAAACCTGCTCAAGGACAGAAAATATATCCTGCTTTACCACAGTTCACTAAAAAATTGACTATTATTGCAATTTTTTAATCAACATATGTGCATTTGGTTGACACCCATTCATATCTGTTAAGTGTTCTTTTATCCGTGAACACTATTGCATCAGTCACTATAAAATGTTGAAAATTCAGGATGTCTTGGAGCACATAGTTGGGCTATTATAAGAGAGAGAAGCTAAGTGTTAAAAAGTTTGAAACACATTTGGA
The DNA here is from genome assembly GCA_029874875.1 of Naso minor. Classification (NCBI taxonomy): domain Eukaryota; kingdom Metazoa; phylum Chordata; class Actinopteri; order Acanthuriformes; family Acanthuridae; genus Naso; species Naso minor. The sequence continues at coordinate 2,554,141 of JAQFJB010000016.1, forward strand.
AAAAGTCACATTTTATGCGTTAATCTTTGTTATGACCACCCATTTTACATCATGCCCTTTAATACATAGTAGGGCTTTAATGGGGACACCGGGAAGGTTAGTAAGGTCACAGGGCATCAGAGGAACTATAATGAGATGAATGCTGGTAAATCACTTGTGTTTTTTCGTTGAACAGGGCCCTTTCTGTAGACCCTTAGAAGAGAATTGCCCAGATTGTAATTAAGGACACGGATGTCCTTCAGGAAACTGCTCCTTGAATTCTCCATCATCAAAGAAATTGTTTTAATTTCCTATCATGCCTGGGTCAGGAGTTATCAAAAGCATACTGGAAAACTGATTAAACATTGCCAGCCAGAGGTAATCACTTTGTTTTTTTCCTTACCCTGTCTGCTAGGCTTCTTTAGTGGTTCACAAGGTGTTGCATGCACCTGAGGAGTTTTTGACGACACGGGGCTGATTTGCAGTGATAAGTGAGGGAAAAGGCAGAGGGAGCGAGACATTTTTCTCTGTCACTTTGCTTTTAGGACTTCATATTTCACTGCTTCGCAGAGTCTCAGGAATCAAGAACGCCCCTTCCCCTGGCGCCTTCGCCCACCCATTACACCTTTAATCACTTCTCTCCCCCTCTTTGTCTTTTTCTAACCCCCTCCAACTTTTTCCTGCTCCAGCCTGCTCCCTTGATAGCAAACGCTTTAAATTTGCTCGATCATTATCGCCGTAAATTAGACTGGCGGGTTGAAGCAGCAGCCTGGAGAATTTTTAAGATGGGCAGCTCTGCACAGTGGCAGCTTTGAATTTGGAGATGAGGGTCATCCTGGGGTGACAAAGGTTGGGAGAGGGGATGTCATTAACATATAAAGATGAGAACTGCAATTCATCACAAGGTTAGACACGCAAACTTATTCCTTAAAGGAATCAGAGCGTGTTTATGAGTTGTTTACTCTGCCACTCACGTTTGACTTCATCAGCACAGTAACTGTGTGGACCTCCCCCACCTTTGACCTGTGGGGATCAATTGTAGCACTTTTTAAATCTTTTTTACAGCCACTTTCACAGTTAAAGAAACAGTCCTTCACTCTTGGTGTGTGGATACAATTCCTTTTTTTATAACAGTTAAAGATTTTCACATCAGCCCCTTAAATGAAAGTTCAAATTAGATCCAAAGCTACAAAACAGAGCTGCTGTTTTGCCACAGGTCACCCTCTCTTCTCTGTTGCCCTCACCACCTTTGTCGGTCTGGGTCATGTTTTGGTAAAAATGGTGGCAAGTAAAGGACTGTAGGTGGTAATGACCAGCCACAGCGCTCAGGCACAACATCCTAGTAAAATAGGCCTGGAGGAGAGTTTGGAGCAGACCTCAACAGAGCTGCCTATTTCTCTTAGATCCTTTTTTTCCAGAGCGGATTCACAATTGCACACATGCACCAGAGTCGAGCTACATGGACAGGAAGTTGTGCACACACATTTTGCAGGAGTTGAACCCTACACATGGAGACAGATGCACACTGTGCTTTTCTTCTGCCAATTTCTCAGAGGGACCGAAAACCTGCAGCAATCATCACTGACCCCTCTGCAATCAAACAGAAGGTGTTCTTTCTAGCCTGGCTCTCTCTTTGAACATCCCACACTACAAAGCCAAGGACTGGTGGACAGAGACACAGAAAGGACAGACTCACAGAGAGGGACATAGAGAGAGAGGAAGTTCAAAATGGAGTGTTGGAGAGAAAGAATAGAGAAGTTCCTTCTTCCAGCAAGCATAATGTACATGACCAAAGCTTGAACCACTAAATAGAAAGATGAAAAATATCAACTTATTTTCATTTTTGAAAGTGTTTTTCTATGACTGAAGTGTGGCTTCTTTGAACTGCACATCAGATGTACTGGAGGGGTACAAAACGTGGGGTTAAGTGGGGTGAATCCCAAATCATCATATCGTACCGTATCGTACTGTATCGCACCGTATCGTACCGTATCGTACTGTATCGGACCGTATCGTATCGTACCATATTGTACCATATCGTACCGTATAGTATCGGACTATATTGTATCAGACGGTATCGTATCGTACCGTATCATATCGTATCGTATCATATAAGACTGTAAGTCATTCCTAAAGCTTTCATTTTTTAAGGTATTTAAAAATGAACATGATTTCCCCATAATCTTGACATGTCAATAATAGACCTTTTTGTTTCACTGAAGTGTTCAATATCAATTTGTATCAGCTTATTACGTAATTAATCAAATTAAATTAAATTAATTTTTTTTTGAATATGGTTCTAAGTTTTAGTAGAAAGAGTTGGACTGGCACACATAAATCTTATTCTAATATTTCCTCTTTGCCAACCCAATTTCCAGATATCCTTTGTCTCTCACTGGCAGTTAAGTGAAATTATGTGGTCAATACATTAAGGAGATTCTTCACACGTATAGTGAGCCATGCAGCGTTCTAATGGGTTTCAGAGAAGGTGCAAGAAGGCACAGAAACTTTAAAATTAGCATTAGCTATACCAACACTTGTTCCATGGGGGGAGGTGAAATGGAAAAAAGAAACTGGGCTCCGTAGGCATTTTTACTCTGACGTGCATGTGCATGAGTGGGTGTGTGTAGGCCATGCTACGCACCACAGCATCCCTGTTCCTGTGTTGTCAGCATCAAATGCAAATATGAAGCCTAAAAAGTAAAGACTTAAGCACCAGCTGGAATGTGATGGAAACATAGCACACCATCAAACGGCTACCTACAGCATATCTCCTATGGAAGTGAGCATTGAGAATCAAAGACCAAAACAAATCCCATATTTTAGATTCAGAAGAAAAAGGAGAGGGAGAGAGAGATAGACATGGTACGGAGAGAGAACGAAAGCAATGCTGTCAAAGTGGGATGGCAGAGGAGTGAAGGCACATGAAGGAAAAGGAGAAAAGCAAAGTTGAAAAAAATAAGATAAAGGAGCCAGAGCTGACTGTCAGGTTCCCTCACCTGCATTTTCTTCCTGCACCTCCCCTGTGACCAAATGAATAAGTAAGGGAGAAAGGAGCAGAGGGGAGAAAAAAGACAGGAAGGATTGAGAGAGAACATGCATGAGCGAGCATGAAATCACACATGCGCAGCCCTGCACTGTCTAACATGAGAGCTGAGCAAGTGAGCGTGGTTTCGACTCCGTACCGCAGATACTAACCACCATCATCACCATGGCTGCAGAGCAACATGATTAGAGAGCAGGCCGAGGTGAGGAGCAAGGCTGCAGCTGAGGTTCACCTGATGCATCGTGGGAGTGAATTTAAAGCCTCATCAGGGTCACGAGGGCTGCCTGACTGAGGCAGAAAATGTGTAATGTTAGTGTTTGTATGTGTGCAATTGCAGGTAATAGGAGGCCAATTTAATATTCTATCCCCTCACAAACACACACACAAAAGCTGCAAATACACCTAAGACATGGGAAATGTTTTCTATCGCAGTGGTGATGTGATTATCAGCCCCAAAGATCTGCCTATAGTCAGACTAGTGCCATTCATTGGAGCTTAGTGCACTTGGTAAAATAGAGCTTGGGAACCGATGTCATGTCGTGTTGCATTATGGGGTGTGTTGGCCATATTGGAAGCGAGTGTATTAAACAAAAAATACTGTAGGCTACTGTTATCATCGTTGTCAAGTTTTAGACAAAATGCTACAATGATGGAAAACATTAGTGATACTGCAACACTGTTTTATGCAATCCATATGTTTTAATGTTCATTTTTACACATTTCCAACTGTTTAACATGTTTATCTTTTAAACATGACCACGTCATGTGTACCTTTGCACAATTTGTTACCCTGTTTTCAGTTAATTGGTGATTAAAAGAACTGTTTATATGACAAATTTATTTGCCACAGGCAGACGGCAGGAGACACTTTGTGAACAGCACGGGGAAAAAAAACAAACAGTCTGGTGGAATGGAAAGCCAGCAAAACGAAACACCCATGACGATGTGTTGCCACAGTGATGTTGTACATTACAAATGATGGAATAAAATATATTTAATGAAATTATTTTGTGACTTTTATTTAATATAAATTTTCTACTTATGCAGGTAGCCGTAAAATACAGCTATCTCCTATTGTTCTATTGCAAACTTAAAATAAAAATTAAATTAGAGGACGATCACCTTGAAGTAGGCCTGTCAGCTTTCTGTGTGACCTCTCAGCAGGTTTTCAGGCTGGTTAATCCAACGCCCGATCTTATTGCACCAAAATAATCAGCTTCTCATTGTCAAGATCGGACACGCTTTTTTCTTTGCGAGAGGATTAACGTAACATTTGGTTGTAAATTCTGTTGTGGAGGATGACAAAAAGTTAAAATATTTTAACTTTTGACGGCAATGCTGTCTGCTGTTACTGTTGCTGGCATTCTCTGCCAGCCTGATCAAATTTTACAGTTCTGCTCTCGTCCACTTAAATGACATCCGGTTTGCCGTCTACCATCTGTCTGATTCCATGTGAATGCAGCATAAGTAGATCCATTACAAAAGGTAAAAACTAAAGATAGAAAGAACAGACAGGAGGAAAGCGGTACGGAGTTAGTCCGTTGACTATTTTCCGACCACAGTGGTCATGTGAAGCACTGCTGCACTTTGTGACACAAAAACATCTTCCTATAATTACCATTAACTGTTGATTGCACAGTAGCTTA
>JAQFJB010000016.1:2564385-2574614 GCA_029874875.1 Naso minor
ATGGGCTATACAAAAATAAATTTGATTAGATTTGATATTGAATTGATATGCAGTAATGTTTTCACTCAAAGTCCTTGAAACTAAGCAAACTACTAAAAATCCTGGCTAGAGGTTTTACAGACAGGTGTCACAGACAAAACCCCAAAAGACGATGGTATGAATTAACCATAACACCATGACCTCACCTTGTCCCTGGCCTACTTTGCAATTTTCCTCTCCCCAGTTCTGCCTCTCCATCTGAACACTCCTATCCCCACGTATCCATTAGTCCAGAGCTTTATATGGGCTTGGCTAATGGGGAACTGATTAATGGTGAGGACTCAGCTCAAAGCCATTAGCTTCCTGACTCCCGCAGGACAGAGTTGAGAGATGGAGAGAGCCAAGGAACGGGGAAAAATAGGCAGAAGGAGGGAAGTTTAGGGTGGGGCTAGGATACACCAGGAATGAGGCCAACACAAAAACAGAGACAGCAGGGTGGTGTAAAGAGGATGGAGACATTTGGATTGTACAGAAAGTCAGAGTCCCCATGGCTCAGTCTATAAGGTATCAAATTATGTTTAGCAGACACATTGTAGATGGAGCCTTCCGGCCTCACAAGACCCCACAAGACTAATTCCCCTGCCGGAGCAGCTCACTTTCAATCCTCTGCAGCTTAATATCATGTGATAACTTGAATTTTTGTAAATGAAAGCTCCATTAAATATTCATGGTACTTAAGATAGTGCTTTCATAGTCCAACCACTCGCACACGTCACAACCGAACTGATTAAAATCATGTTTGAAATTCTCAGAGGTAAGCAACAGTTAGATAAGTGCAAGTCAGCAACAGTTGAAGAACATATCTGCACTGCTTGTGGACTGACACAGATTTGTTTTGATGACTACCCTTAGGCCTAACAGATGCTTCTCTAGCTTCTGCAGATGCTCTCATCAGATCAAGTTTTGTCTCTGTTATTTGACGTCCCCCTTGCAGTTTCCTGTTATGAGATCCATCAGTTAATGAGCGTGGCGAAGCGGTTCATCCCTCCAAACTATGCTCAGCCCTGGGCGCACTGAGCTGTCCTGCTGCGTAACAAGAGCGTTTGTGGAGCACACAAATGCCATTAAAGTAATTTAACACTATCACAGGGCCATAACAGTGTGACTGAGGAACATGCAACAGCTACAAAGCAAAGCACAGGGGGTAGATTAGGAAAGAACAGATATATGAAAACATGGAGGCAACTAGAAAGAGATAATTAATTAGAGGACATGCAGTACAATGTGTAACATACAACTCTTTAAATTAAGCTTCAAAATGGTTACATAATTTTCCACCACTTACTGTCTCTCTTTCATTATTGCTCACTTTGTGCTGTATATAACCATGAGAAGACTGCATTCCTCAGGCTCAAAAGGATTATGATGTCTAAGTGCTGCCAATTTGAGAAAGTCAGCCAACCCAGTCGTGTTTGCAAGGTTAGGAAAGAGAAGAAGTAGAAAGCCCTACTGCTTATCCCATCTCATCCACTGTAATCACTCTGGGCTGAGTGTTGCAGCACTGGTAGTGATTGCAGTGCCACTCTCCAATGACAGGAATGGCGCTGTCATTGATTGAGGGGCTGTTACAGTGTAAACCAATATCATGTTATCCATCTCACAGATGAATCAACTATTGACAAAAATCTGATATGAAAAACCTGCTCCACAGGGCAGCAACTGATCAGGATAGACTTCTCCACACATGGGAGAAAGTGACCAGAATCCTCCATTACTGTAAGCAGGGTTGGGAAGGTTACTTTGGAAATAAAATAGGTCACAGATTACTAGTTACCCTATTTAAAATGTAATAAGTAATGTACCGATACAACTCTTGTGTAAGTCTGGTGCAGAAGCAAGAAAGAGATGGGCAGAAAACAAAAAAAAAGAGAGCGAGAGAAACGAGCAGAGCTCGCCCACCGCTAATTAGCTTAGCTCAAACACTGGTAGTCAATGAAAAGTGCTAGCCTGCCTCCGCCTAAAATCATCATTTCCAACAACTCTAAATGGTCCTGTGTGCTTGTTTTGATGTGTTTATATACCATTTTATGTTATCTTTGGACTCACATTAGCACTTTGGTATTTAAATTTTTTGACAGACAGTTTGTTTTGTTGACTTCTTACAAGCACATCCGTGGTGTTTTGTGCATACGCTCTGCGGTTTACTTTCTGTCCATATTTGATTCTAAAATTATGTTACTCTAAAAATAACATCACGTGGTAAATAAACAACAAGCACACAGGACTGTTTAGAGTTGTTGGAAAGTTTATTTGATGACTTTAGGCTGAGGCAGGCTAGCACTTCCTACTGACTACCAGTGTTTGAGCTATGCTAATTAGCAGAGGGCAAGCTCTTCCTATCTCTTCCTTGTTACTGCTCACACAGTACAAAACAGGACAAAATAGCAGCACATGATTAAAAAATAATGACGCATTTATCGCAGTCTTTTAATCAATCGCAAATAAAATGTTAATGCTAACAGCCCGTGTAGCAATTTCAATTACTTTGTCAAAGTAAAGCAACTTATTGCATGTGATTACTTTTTGATTATTTTTCTAAATTTTTAACAAATGTTTTCAACCATTTTCAAATGTTTAAATCAGACAGTGTTATTGGCAGACATGGGATGCTGCAAATTTGACAACATGAGAACCAGTCAAAAACTTCAGAATAGCATCAGATGTTACTAAACAGCCTTGGCTGGAAATAGCAAAAAGAGGCCTTGTGCACATCAAAAACATGCAGAGCAACAAAATGAATATTATTGAACATATAGCCTAATATTCTTACAGAAAATATTTTGACGAAACCCTTGTAGTAATCATTAATGTTTTCATAAATACTAATTTAATTACACATTCTTATTCAGTAACCGTAACTGATTACTTCATTATTTTGTAATTAAATTACATAATTTCGTGACATGCAACTACTTACTCCCCAAAACTGACTGGAAGGGGGGGCAGGTTGTACTGATACCTTTTTGTATTCAGTTCCTGCTCTGTGTTTGTTTTGTCATAAGTCATGCTTTGGAGCAGATTACAGTGCACCAGCAAATCATCAGAATAAAGTGAATAGAAAACAATATATAAGACAGGTCAGCACAGCTGGCATGGCAGGTACTGCACAGTTAACATTTTATCTGAGGCACAAGGCGACTGATGTAATGGCGATCACATTTACAGGCCTCTGCAGAAAGCAGAATGAATGTGAAACGAGGGTAGGGACAATCAATCAATTTATTCACTTCATTTGCAAAACAGATCTCATTTCATCCGTCTATATATCAGCTAAACAAAAGCACAGCAGCCGGTCCACGTAATGCCAAGTGACAAAGTGAAAACAACAACAACAACGACAAAGCTACAGCATGGGCGGGGACACTTCTGGTAAATTATTTAGATTAAACTAAACAGGAAGCAGTGAAGCAATAAAAGGCAGTGGCGGCAGATGGGAATATATGCATGTCCAAAACATTCAAGTGAGAGGAAATAAACTGGGAAGGCAATCCGTTTTTTCTAAATAAACTGTTTTACATGGCACTGCTAGAAATTAAGCAAAAAGAAATGAATGGAATAGAAAAGTTACTCCACGTTATTTGTTAAGATGTTTTCAATGAGATGAAAAAAGTGCAGTTGTTGACAATAAAATCATTGAAATGAACTACATGCCCAATAAAAACTGTTTCATTGTGAAAATATGTGACGTAAATAAACATGTGACCATAACAATGTGTTTTCAACAACAACATAAATGTGGCTGAGATGAGAAAATGCAGGTTTCTTTCTTTTCCCCTAAAGGGATAAAACATCACTGATGCCATGTTTTAGCCTTACTGTTTACTGTAGCCTGTAGCCTCTCATATGGGAGCCATGTATGCATATGTGCATATGTTTTGTTTTTTCCTTATATTTTGTATTATTTTTCCTTTTTTGACATTTGTAACCTGAAGGGTATTCCACAAAACCAAGATAAGGGATTAAGCCAGGATTTTCCAGTTATCCTAGCTGCATTTAGCCTTGACTGGGTCGCACAAAAGCAGAGGCACATGCCATGGAGATTAATTTTTTGCAGCTATCTAACAGCCAGGCTTAAATAATCCTGTTGCCTCATTGGGGCAGTCAGCTCTCACTCCGCTCAGAAATAAATGTGTCTTATAGTTATTCCATCCTCTGTGTTCTGCCTCACATGTAATAGCTTGCACTCAAATAGCCTACTGTCTCGAGATTGTTATTTAGTAAAGTAGGCCTACTGTTATTACTTTACTTAACCATGATCATTTCACTCACGTGATGGTCATTTTTATTGTTAACCTGACTGTTAATTCGTGTTAATAAAGCCTGCTGGCCGTGATGCCGTCACACGTGTGATGAACACGTGCGCTAATACAGTTGAGATGATTAGAATCAGTTGATAAAGTTGCAAAGGTGGTTCAGTTAGGTGAGTGACAAGGGCGAAATGTAAAGTCCCGCTCAACTGTATTACTTCCCTCACAATGGCGTGCCCTTTTTTTTAAAGACATGTTAGATGAAGAGTCACTAAAACGGAACAGAGCTTTCCAACGTGAGAGAATGATGAAGGTCAGACTTGTTGAAATTTCAAGCGCACGCCCACACCATCCTATAGATGATCAAGCTCTTAAGTCTGAATAAAGGCACATCTGTCCCTCTATCAAAAATGTGTAAGCCCATTTTGCATTTTACATCAGAAGAATAAATAAGAATTTTTCAAAATTCATTGTAACATAGCCTATTACGGGGAAAAAGAAGTTATATTTGAGCCACCACAGCTCACAAAATGTAAGAACAAGTTGTGAAAATGACAAGTAACTTGATGGATTATAAATATGACATTTCTGGGTAGGGCCTGGTGCTTCGCTGCTAACCTAAGGTGGTTGTTTTTTTTGACTAAGCTACTAACGCACTGAAATAATTTGCTGTTTTCTGGCAGGCCTTTTCTCTCTGTTTAACTAGGCCTATTCATATTTCCTTTTTTGTGACATAAAATATGTTAGACCTCCTCCTAAGTTCCAAGCCGTTGCTCACTTGATGAGAAGTGTGCAGCACACCTGTTTTCCACTTCTGCATCAGTAAATCTGTGATTGACCTCAAGGTCTACTGAAGAAAGTGTGCGGACACACTCATTGGAATTACATGGACCTGGCTTGACATAGTCGCTCCTTTTTATCCTGGCTTGGCCAACTTGGAAGCGACTTAGCCAGGATGTGAAACTCCAGCCGTGGTCTGTGGACTATAAAACTTAACATGTTCTTCCACCAGCATGAGGGAGAGCAGATAATAATTTCCATGTTAGGGTGAACCACATCCTTAATATCTTCATAACAAGATGAGAAGAGAAGCAGTGGCTCTGTATCTCCTAAACACTCTGCTGTCTAATCAGAATTAATTGGCCCACCTTTTGCCTAATAACATCTGCTGAACTGGGCTTCTGACATTTATGCGGAGTGACAGCTTCACTTGTTGCTCTCTCTGACCTTTCCCCATTTGCAATTTCAGCCTCAGCGTTGGTCCGTCTTTCCCTCTCACCGCAGTTTCTACAGGTTCATTATCATGTCTGGCTACAACAAATGCCAAGAAAGCAACTGCATGAGACGTCGGCCATCACACCTGACAGAGAAGATGAAGGGCCCACCCGCATGCCAACAAGCTGCCTAGTTTCAGTTCATTGTTCTGTAAACGTGCTTCTGTGTCTGCAGACAAAATGCCTCTCTGATTATGTTATGATGAACACAAGCCGGAAAACATTTAATCAATAAACAGATGATGACGTGACATCTCGAACCAGTGTTGACAACTTGCTCTTCAATACAGTCCAACTAGAGACAATGTTCTCATCCTCCATACATACTGTATTAGAGACTACATTCGTTTTCGCACCTTCATAAGCTCGGCTGGTTCTCAGAGAACAAACGGATTTGCACAGAGACAATGTTTTTGGTAATTTAGCACCATCACTTATGTGAAATGAGGTTTAATGGGGTTTTGATTGCACTATCTATCTCAACAGGTCAGTCATTTACCTACTTGAATAGTGAGTCAGAGGAGAGAGATGAACATTCATAGTAAATAGTCCTTCAGCGTTTGAGGGGGCATATTCTGTTCTCTAACCAAAACGCCTTTTTGGTCGTGTAAATGAGCACTTTACATTGATTGTTAGCAGTTTTCTTGTTAGTTCTTCTAATCACACTACAGCAATTACCACCTTGAGTCAGATAAAATGTAACTAAAGGTAACATTGAAGGAATTTAATGTCCACAACAAACCATCTCTTACTCATCACATAAGGAAAAAAAATAGAAAAGGGGGGGAAAAAACACAACAAAAACAAACAATTACAATTCTTTCACATCCACCCCCACTGGAAAAACTCATCAGAGAAACCAAATTTCTTCAAGATGAATAAAAAACACAGTTCACCTCACAAAGGCTATGGCTCCTTTGAACATAAGGGGAGATCCAGCAGATAGCAAGCAAGCCAACTCAAACACAATAAAGAAAAAATAATCATTTCAACAAGGAGGAGACTGAATGGAAAATATCAGCCAGGACCAGTGGCGTCAGCAGTCAGCACCGGGCCCCTGTGCAAGACTTTCAAACCGGGCCCTGTCCATCGCAATCGGACGTTTAGCCGAACATAATGCCAGGATGAATGAAAGGAGTGAAAGCAAGTAGATTTGAAATGACCAGCAACAGTGAAATGCATTACACAGTTGTTGCCTGAATTTAAAGATTACTAGGAAAACACGGCCATGATAGAAAAGAGTCATAACAGCAAGGCCAAGATGACAGACTAGTCTGTTTGACAAGATCTGGTGATCGGTGACAGCACACCAGATCAAAATTAAACCAATGACGGAGCACTTGCACAACACGTGTGGGTCGATTACTAAATAGCTTAAATAAATAAATAAATTCTACTTACATTATAGACTCACTCTCTGGCCTTTTCACTGTGCGAAGTCGTCCATTAAATATAAACACATAATCTCCTGTGATGAAGGGTGGTGCTGGCAGGTGTCAACTCTCGCTCAGTGCAACAACTCGAACTTCCCATGTGGTCTTTCTTTTTCAAGAAACTGACAGTTTCAGGAAGCTTTACTCCACGTCTCATCCTCTTTCACTCGTTTGCTATCACACTTTTTTTTTGCTAACTCTTCTGTATAATTTTGCTGAGCAGTTCAACTGCACATGCAAAACCCCAGAATTCCACGTGGACACACATTGTATATTTTTGAACATCAAACCGCCCATTAATCCTTATTTAACCTAATTAAGAAATAGAACATAGAGGAATGAGTCAATAAACTATATGCTTGAATTTATAAAACTTATTTTGTGTTATTGTATCATTATTTATTTTGCGAATGACAGCAAATGTGACACCATGAAATAAGAGTCTTGGCTCATATAGTGCTATATATACCTACCGTTTAAGGGGTTACTGTCAGGATAGTCGGGAGGTGTCATGTAGAGCAATATGTGACCGGGAGTTAATGGGCCCTAGCTTCGTGGAGCGGCACAGCCCGGCGCGCGGTCAGCTTGACCTGCGCTGCGCCTAGACTGCGCCCGGTCTACGAAACTAGGGCCCTATATGTTTAAGTTTGAATTAATGAGGGCGGACCCCAATGCAACTGCATTACTTGCATACATGGTAGTTCCGCCGCTGGCCAGGACCCACAAATCATTAATGATATCTTCGAAACATTCTACTGCAAATTGTATAAAAATAGGGTCACCAGATGAGGCTTGGTAACGTTGGCAATGAACATTAAAACAAATCAGTCAAAACTCAACATTATAATTACTTTTATTCATAAATTCAGCTATCGGGAAAAAAATGCACACTGACTGTGTTGTATCATTACAAAAAACTCATTTGCATCTCGTAGGGCAGCAGTAAACCACTGGCACTCCTCTTCCCACTCCTCCTGCTATCTGCTGTAATGTTTTTACTTTTTGGCTGGATGTTCACCAGGTCCCCGGACACTGGCCTCCATATCAGTGACAGATGGCTTAATATCCCTCCATAATTTTTTAAAAGTAAGCACCGTCATAACGTCGCCCTCGCAGTAGCAGTTATCGCAGCACTACAGTGCAGCTAAAAATTAAACGACAGCAATAGTTCATGTAAGAAACAAACTGCAGCAGCTGATGCAGAGCCAGCTGCAGGGTCTCAAAAAAAAGAAAAGAAAAGAAAAGAAAAGAAAAATCACAATGATCAGTATTTAATGTTTTATTAGGCTACAACTAATCAAAATTATGGTTTAGTCTACTTTTTTGGGACAATTCGGATGGGATTCGGGACAGATGCTTGGACTTAGAGACTGTTCCAAATTTTTCAGGACGTCTGGTCACCCTATACAAAAATGACAAGGTAACAATCAATCAAAAATTTCTCCTGATGTAAAAGTCACAATAAAATCACATTAACTACAAAAAACAAACACCAGGCTCACATCTTGGACCCTCCAACTGAATATAAAAAAGCACTCTGAAGCTTTACTCTATTTTTCATGCACACTATATGTGCATTTTGTTTAGTATTTACTGTTTTTCTGGGAATGTTTGTGTGTATGTGTGTTATTGTCATGTGGTCTTTTACTTGTGAGCTGCTGTTCCGAGTTAATTTTCCTGACGTGGGCTTAGTAAAATTTGTCTGATCTCTTTTCTTAAAACTGTCAAACAATAAAATCCTTGAACGGGGCCGTTTCCCTGCAAGCACTTCTGGCCAACACTTTGATCTGCATTCATTACTGTAACACACAAAAGTCACTTCCAGGAAGCAAGTCAAGTCTGTGCGAGCCAAAGTTTCAGCCCTCAAGATGATTAAGGTTGAAATATCACAATTAAAAAAATGTCTCACTGCTGCAGACATATTTAGAGGATTTGTCAGTGCCTCTGAAAATTCACATTCAAAGCAGCCCTCATTTGTAACTGAGTCAGTATTTCAAATATTTAGCGTGTGATTGACTGCAAGTAGGCTGCTAATTTCATAACTGAAGCATGTGTCTTTTAGTATGACCGCTGTTTGAAAATAATTTACCATTTTTAGGTAGTCCTTTAGAGGGACAATCATAATATAATAGAAGTAAGTGCCAAGTAATTTGCTACCTCTGCATATCAAGTCTTTTTCACAGATCAGAACGAAGCTGCGATGGCAAAACTCTTCAAAAACTAAAAAAAAACCAGGAAAAGTACTAATTCTGAAATGTTCAAAATGTTGACAATTCCTACAGCCAATGGTTGTTTGTTTTTGTATTTCAAGAGGTCAAATGCAAAGCGACCGTTTGTCACATTTATCATAAAAAGACATAAAAAAAAGCAGCTGAACTATAATTCAGAAGCAGCCACAATAAATGTTCTCCCTTAGGCCACCATACGAAGGAAAAAGTAATTAAAGCAATAAATCAATTAAATAAATAAATAAATAAATATTGAGTTACTGGATGAAAGCTTCTCAGATAACAAAGGAAAAAGCAAAAAAATAAAGGTAAGAGAAAAACAGCATTTTGATCAGACAACAACTGTTAAAGGCACATAATAACCATTTAATTCAACAAATGAGTAAAATTAATGAATTGAAAAGAAAGGAGAAAATTAGAGAAGACACTGAAGACAGAAGTTAGAACAAAAACACATTTTAGTAGCTTCAATGAAACCAAATGAGCTTTACTGCACAGCCGATCGCTGGCCTGTTCCCTTTTTATTTCATGTTGTAAAAGAGAACAACACATGCTTAAAACATCAGTATTGACTAATTAGCTAATCTGAAAGGGCTGTTAGAAACATATGAGGTCATTCATTTCGGCCATAGAAGGAGCTTACTTGGCCTTCATGATTCTCAATATCTACAGACTGACTATAATACACTTTACCATTATGTGTATCACTATATTCAGGCCAGCCTTGCAGGCACCTTAATCTGTCAGGTACTGTTTCAGTTTGCTTTTGGGCCACTGACACACACCCACTGGTGTTTTGTCTTCATCACTATGAGGAAGACTGTTTTTGCTTTTTGCTCTGTTTATGTTGTATTTGCCAGTGTGCATACCTCATTCCACACGTGGTCTCAGATTAGCATAAGAAACATTTGCAGCTATGCAAAAAGGCAGATCTATTCAGCCAACCTGTCCATGAAGAAGCAGAGCGCAGGTGTGCATATGTGAATTCTGATGTGTGTGCATGTGTGG
>JAQFJB010000016.1:2658609-2671643 GCA_029874875.1 Naso minor
CTGTTAGGAGACAGAAGTTGCATATACCATTTCATACCACTGGCACGGCGCACAGTGGGGGATCTTGTGGTAATATGTCTATCTCTGGTGTTACCTACAATGTATTGATGAAGCACATGGTGTTTGGCTTGGTGTGTTGCTTTGTTGACTTCACTGCCCACGTAACGCCGCATACAAGAAAGCTGGATGCTAGACACCCATAGTTAAATGTGCTGCTAAGCCTTTAACGCAGCCCCTGCCAGAGTGAAGGACTCATCGCTGGAAAAACAAAGGGGTACGCAGGGCTCATTAACAAAAGAGCTGGCGATTATTAAAATGCAATTAATTCTCTTTCTGCCACTTGTGCCCTCTCACTTTGTCTGGGAGATCAGCAGGGCAAAGGGCTGTGATCACACGCACAGAAGCTTCCCCTTTCTCCATCTTCTCTCAGTCTGTCACTTCTTTTTGCTCCCGAAGAGGTGCGAGTGAGATTTCTTAACTTGTGTAAAAATAGGCATGATTGCAGCTTATTTTTATTGACTTTGTCAGCACACCATAAACGAGAGGTGTGATGTTTGCAGGCTGTTCCATGATTAGCAGCAGTCATCCATCATTGGTAGCTGTGTTCCCTCTGTAAACAACCTTGATTAATGCAATCGGATCAATGGAACACAAGCCGTCAGATAATGGCTGCAGGTTGTTGCCATCAGTCTCTATTCAGGCTGTGCGGTTGCTGCTGCTGCAGCAGCAGCAGTGAGCACTTGAAGGCAGTTGCGTAATTATTATGTCTAAACTCTAATCAAAACAACTTCAGAGAGAAGTTGATTATCAGTCTGCAGTGGGCAATGATACTTTTCTATCAAGACAATCAAGGAAATAAAAGATGCAAAATGTTTTTTGTCTCTAGCTGTGTAGAAGTGCCACAGAGATCAAGAAGTATGAGGTGCTTAAAATAGAGAGAGCATCTGACAAAATGAAAATGTTGCAGAGTAAAATCAATTATCTTATTCCTGCTCATGTTAATCATCTCGGCTCCAAGCCTCGACATGAATGAATCATGATAAAATATCTCTGTGATAAAATGGGAGTAGTGCAGCTAACATACCCCCCTGTCACTCAGAGTCATCCCCAACTGCTGCTGGCCACACAGCCACCACAGCACGCTTTCCCGACATGCTTGTTAAAGCTAACAAGTGTGCCTAAGTCTGATACTGGCCAGAGGGCCCAAAAGCCGGCCAACGAGGAACAGTCACCGCTAGCCATTGTTAATGGTCATAAAAACAACGCCGCAGCATGATGGGGCCACAGGCAGTCCCTGCTGAGTCCGCTGTGGATGTCAACAGAACCAGCTGTGAGTCGAGCCGTTTGTCAGGGCTGCTTAAGCATATGCAGTGAGATCGTCGAGCTCGTTGGGGTCAGGGGCAACTGCAGGGAGCGTCGGCAAGTCAAAGGGTCAGAGTTCGCTGAGAGGGATTGAATGTGATAATATGTCTGAGCTAACAAGAAAATTTAAACCTTCATCCAGTCACACTGCACTGAACTGTTGAGAAAAAAAAACACGCGTCAAAATGTCAAGAATTAGAGTTTAGATCAGGAGTAACAATTTCAAAACCTCACCGCAGGATTGTCCAATTACCAGTCGGCCCCCACAGAACAAAACCATGTAGCACTGAACAGAACATCTTATATTAGACGCAGCACGGTGCCCTGAATATGCCATGTTGCCTTTTTTTTTCAATCTAAGCACTGACTCAACAGAAAAGGGGAACCTGAACTACTATATTAGTCCAGTTCCATAACCATAAATCCTCTTCTACAACAGCATCGTATTCTCTTTTACGAGGTTTGACAGGGGCTGCCATCCTTAAGTGTGGGATACACTAGTGACTGCCAGTTCTAGCTCTGTGATTCAAATTCCCTATATGAGAACGTAATTATGAGCAGCTAGCGCTCTGGGTTTTTGAGGTCACGAGTTTTGCAAAGCCACACGCATTCATGCATCAACACAAACACACACACACACACAGTCGCAAGCAACCATGAGAGAAAAGAATATATAACAGTGGACTGCAGTCCAATTAAAATGGGCTCAAGAAAGATCCACACTTCCTCAGATTTTCATTCTCAGCTCAGCAGCCCCACTCTGAGGAAAGAGCGAGGACGCTGAGACGGCATTTAGTGGAAAAGAGGGTGCGAGAGAAGGAGAGGCTGAGGAGGGGCAGGAGAGCAAGAGAAAACAGAAAATGCAAAGATGAGGGCGGATCGCAGATGATTGAAATAGATTTTTTCATGCAGAGCAGCAGAAGAGAATGAAAAAACACAACCACGGAGACCAAATGCTGACCAGGGAGAATTCTAATGCCTTGCTTCTGTGTGAATTCATATGGAATAGAGGGGGGGTAGAAACAGACATCTCCATAAAATTCCTGCTAAGCAAGACAGACAGATGCTGTAATCAAAGTGGGAATATGTGTACGTGCAGCATGAGCGTAGCACTTATTCATGTTCATGATTAGCATTTCACTACCAGGTGATGGACCTCAGGCAACCCCCTGTTGTGCACCCATCTGGGAGAGCACATTGTACGTGCACACACTGTACTGTACACACTCACGCAGAAGTATGCACGCACTGGTGCAGGTGCATACCGCTCTCAATACATCTAGAGAGGATATACACTTTGCTCTTTGAAGTAAAACAAATTATTTCACGTAGCATTCTTTGCATAATGTGTTATTTTCTAATTATGCAAGTCTGACCTGTACCAGCCAAGCAGGCTGTGTCAGAATAAATTTGCAAACTGGAATTAACCAGAAAAAGATCTAAATATGTGTATACTGAATTAAACAGAAGCTTGCGTGGATCAAAAGTGCGTCATTTCAGACAGTTTTGTCTACAAACAAATTTTGTCCAAAATAAAATAAAAAGTCATTATTATAAGACAACCATATGGCATCACTGCCTGAAAGCAATTTCTTCCTCTATCTGTTCTTTTAGTAATCATTCACCCGTTGATCAGTGATTTCTGTTGCTTGTTTTAATCTTGAAGACAAAGAAAAACGACTTTGGTGAATTCTCAGTCAATTCTCAAAAGCAGGTTTAACAAACTCAGACACTAACCCAGAAGTCTGACTTGGCTTAGCCTGATAAGATATAAGAAATATTTCAATTTCAGAGTCGAGCATGTTTTGAATGAAATGAAAAAATGATAAATAAAATAAAGCCATTATTACAGAAGTCTGATAATAGTTGACACCACGGGAACAGGTTAATAAAAGCCAGAGCCTCCATTTTAATCCAGTGAACACTGAGAGATTCACGCGTGCAGACTAAATAGGGACTGTGTATTTATCTTTAAAAATGAGTGTCAGTAAGTTACAACAGAACAGTTTCAATCGATGTTGTCTGTGGTTTTATAGTTTACAAGATTTACATTTCCTTGAATAACATATATGACTTTGTATCAGCTACATTCATCACAGGTATTTTCTTTATCCGACAGGGACAAAACACATGAACCAGCAACTGATGCACAGGAAGCAAAGCAAAGTTCGGTATGTGGTGCACCTGAAAAGATGTGGAGGTTAAAATACAGTGCACCTTAAAGCTAAGACATTTATATGGAGTGTGGCTCAAAAGCATTGAGTTGTTTTTTTTTGTTTGGTTGTTTGTTTGTTTGGTTTTGTTGGTTTTTTTGTTTGGCTACTATAACAAACAGTTGAAAAATTCAAATGCTGTCACTGGAATGCTGATAATGTCTTTAGACAAAATGCACTCTGCAGCTGCACCACAGTCACTTAGAAATACTAACGTGTTCCAACTATGATCTCAGATATTATAGAAATTCTGTTCTATGATTCATCAGTGCGACTTTTGAGTTAAAGCAACAATATGTAACCTTGAACACAACTGCGGGTTCAAGAAACGAAACTTAATGATGCACGTTTAATATGTCGCACAAAACAGCAATTTTAGTAAACTGGGTCATATTTTAACGACCTCTGGTTTTCCCTCTGATGTCCTCCGACTGCTCTGCCTGTCTGCAGCCTTTTATTTTGCGGAGCTGTCCCCAACAACCACCCGCTGCTGCAGCTGCAACTTCAGTCTGCAGGCAGCCCACATGTTGCTTTCAGGAACCTCCGTGAATCACAGAGTCGTGGGACATGAGAGGGATGAGCAGGGGACATTTTCTCCATAAAATATGACCTGCTTTTGCTAAAATGCTCTTTCGTGCGACGTATTACTGTGCATCGTTTCGTTCTCGTAGCGACGGGTTGCTGTCAACTTACTTATTGTTGATTTAAAGGGATACGAATTAACTGATCGTTTGAGTCCAAAGCTTCATAGTCAGTGGTGTAGTGGTGCCTGGAGAAGTGGATATACTCTTATTTTAAGCCCCCAGTTTGTTTGTTTTTTTGTTTAATGGCCTGTCCAGCAAAAGATAAGCACCCTTTTTGAACAGCGACATGTTGCAAAAAGTGGCAAGACTACTCTTGCATGTTTAGTTCACCCAAAAATGAGACAGTCGTTGGCCTGTTTGCACACTGTCACTGAACTTCTGCTGCTTGACTTCAGGGGGTAAAGAGGATCGTTATGAAATTAACATTAGCCACAACAGAGGTGCAGATTTTGCCCACAGTCAGATAGGATACAGGATGAGACGACTACTTAATTAGGCATTTTGAGTGAACTAACCCTTATTCCTTAGTCCATCAACACATGGGTGGGGGGCCAGAAGTTTCTTTTGTAAACAGTCTCTTGGAGAAGCTAATTTGCAACACATAGGATCAGAGGAGATTTGGAAGTGGGTAAACCCTTCACAACACTACTGTTGATACCGTAATCTTACGTGGTTAAGCATTGGTGTAACTATCTGAGCACTGACAGTCACACTCTGAGAGAATTACTGTGTCATATTTAAATGTGAGGGGGGAAAAAACTGTTGTTAAAGTAATATCTCACGATGCACAAAGCGTCAGCTAAAGATTATGCTCAGTAAGAACTACCAACACGGACTTTGACTGATATTAAGTAAACTCTCGTTAATAAATCTGCTCTGATGCAGACTGAACCAACATGGGAGTAAAACGGCTTCTCTGTCTCTGTAATAGTCGGAGTCAGCAAGAAACTGCAGCAGCTGACACAGAGCTTAAGTTACCTCTCCGCCTGTGAAACTGAAAACAAGGAGTTCACCCCATCTCAAAGTTTTCACTGAACCTGATTTCTGGGATGCGCCCCAGAACAAACTATATTGAACTACCTCCGAAACATTTAGGTGGAAAAAGTAACAGCAGCTACAATTTATTTGTTTTGCCGGTGGAGAGCTAACAATTAATCAATACATACAGATATGTGACCCACATTTGTTAGAGTGTAAAACTGACTGTGTCTGTTGTGTCATCCATTATGAATCTTGCACATTGATTAAAAAAAACAAACAAACAAACAAAAAAGCAACAACAACAACAAATAGCTGGGGTTAATATATTAATTTCCATTTCCAACAGAATGACTAAGCTACAGAAGCTACAGAAGCGGGGAGGTGGTGGGCATTTCTTAGGTTTACTGCAGGTACTGTAGGCTACGAACTAAGATTTCACAGCTTTCTTCCTTCCTACATTTGTGAGAGGTGTGTGTTTGTGTGTGTGTGTGTGTGTGTGTGTGTTTGTGTGTGTGTGTGTGTGTGAGAGAGAGAGCTTGTTCTTCCGTTCAACCTTGCAGAGGAGAGTGGTACATGCTGTGCACAATAGATACATCTCCCACACACAACCATGCTGCCTTGCTTTCCTGCTGTGCAAACAGACCAGCGCTCCTAATTGGACCACTGGGGGTCTGTGTGTGTGTGTGTGTGTGTGTGTGTGTGTAAACACCAGATATAGAGAAACAGGGAAGCAGGCAACACAGTTCCAAAAAGGTGGCATTAAAATTTTAATTTAGGTCGTAGGTTACAGCATCTGTGGTGGAGAGGGGTTAGAGGGGGGAGCTTAATGGGATGGCAGTGTGTATGTGTGTGTGTGTGTGTGTGTGTGTGTGTGCGTGTGTGTTAGAGAAAGTGAGACGGCCAAAAGATAAAAAGAGTATTGCAGCGTCAGCATGGCTGCTTTCCTGGCCAGAAGACTCACACGAGAACACCACAGGATAGCTTAATGACACGGTGGTGTGTGTGTGTGTGTGTGTGTGTGTGTGTGTGTACCTGTGTGTGCAGGTGATCTGGAGGACACTATCTATGTAAATGTGCATTTGTTATACCTGAACTGTTAACCAAAGCTATAACGGGAACATATTGAGCTTTGAGGACCCGTACTTTAGATTTACAGATTTTTTTATTGTGGTTTGAGTGTGTGAATGTATGTGCCGCGCAAGTATGTGCTTCAGTTAGTGTGCCAACACGATGCCCCCTCTTCCCTACGCCATCTGTGCTCCTGGCATGGCTCCTTAGTGTCAGTAATGAAGAGAAACGCCTCCCACCCCACCCCACCCACCCATACACACACGCTTTCTCCTTTACTGTCGTCTCCTTGTCTGTCTCCCTAAACCGCTCCCACTTCAACATGCTCTCTTTACCCTTAGCTGACTCTGCTGCACTGCAAGCTACTGCTGCAAAACACACATGTGCACGCACACACACACACTCATAAATCTACAAACAACTGATCTTTCCCAGGTACCTTTGCTTTAGACACACCTGGGCTGGATCTCCTCAGAATCCGCACGACTTGTTATTGATTTTTTTAAACAGAGCCTCACAGCGTGTTGCCTCTCAGGTTCAAACGGCTGAGTGCTCTCCACCCACCCAAATGAACAAATCCTATAAAAACTACACGTCTCATTGCTGCACTGAAACGGACCCCGTAAGTGTTCTGCCTCACACAATGATGACCCACTCCAACCCAAGATTACACACATTTTCAGACTCGGTCACACATGGTCAGATGTTTTTAAAGGACTCTACTGACCTAACTGTAATCAGGCCCAACCTAACAATACAAATAAATGATCAATCTGCACTCTTACCTTAAGCAGTGTTAGGAGTAACTAGTTACATGTAACGAAATTACGTAATTTAATTACAAAATAAATGTAACAGTGGTCAGTTACAGTTAATTAGAAAGAATGTGTAATTAAATTACATTTACTTGTGAAAATGTCAGTGATTACAAAGGGTATTACATCTGAATATTTTCTGTAAAAAAGACTCAGGCTGTATGTTGAATAATATTCATTTTGTTGCTGAGCATGTTTTTAATGTGCACAGTGTCTCTTTTTGCCATTTTTCCAGTCAAAGTCGTTTAGTAAAGTTTGATGCTATTCTGATGCTTTTGATTGGTTCTCTTTCTTTGAATTTGCAATGCCCACGCCATGAACACTGCCTGATTTAAACATTTGACAGTGGTTAACACTTAAAACCATTTATTAGCAGTTTAGAAACGTAATCAAAAAGTAATCACATGTAATAAGTTACATTAATTTGATAAAGTGATAGTTATATTATTTATTACATTTTAAATAAGGTATCTAGTAATCTGTAACCTTAAAGACAGCTGAAAAATCCAGATTTGACTTTGAAAAGTCAGAAAATTACTATTTCCTCTTATTATCAAACCTTTATTTTATTTACCCCAGTAAAGTCTCACTGAGATTATAAAAATATAAATAATTATAATGCATATATTGCTGTATAATCATGGCTATAAGCAAGGTTAGCGTTTACCATAACTCTAACCCTGATCCTAATCCTAACCATTACCATAACCACATATAATGCATTCTAAATGTGTTCACAATGTATTATAATGTGTTATATATGTTCATAATGTGTTATAAAGCATTATAGAGACAGGCTTCATAGAAAGTGTTGCCGAAATTTGTTACTAATATGGTCTACAACTGAAATACGCTCCCATGCATCCCCACTCCTAGAACCCACACACATCCATCAAACACAACCTGAATCCTACAGCACCCCACCTACAACACATACACCTCTCTCTCATGATGTAATGAGGTATAAATAGTTGTGTAAGCCATCCATTTGGCGATCACTAAAAGGAACAACTCAACAAATATTTACAGTTTGTAAAACCACAAAAATTAAAGAGGGCCACATTCCTCTAGGCCACGATCTGATTGCAATTACACGTAAACAATTGTTCAGCTAGTAAGGTAGACAGCTTATCAATATTTTTAAAATATTTTTACCCAGCTAGTCTCGGCTGAAAACAAACACATCCTCACACTCCATCACACTCTTGTTTATGCTCTGGACCGTATGAGGGCAGTAGTTCAGGAGAGTTTTGGAAGCCATGCCTCGCCAAACCGCAGGTCCGATGCCCTTTTCCTCATGGCTGCCTCCGATGAGTTCTCCCTTGTGCCAACTCGGCCAGGAGCAGATGGGTTGGTTCAGCATGGCATCACACCAGCCAACACAGTGGCATGTCAAACAGGCAGTCACAGAACTGGCCGTGCCAAGCACAACCATACTGTACTGCCATATGGGAATAATGTGCGCTGAGTTCACATTCAGACAGTGTAGGATACATGGCCCGATTTGACCACAGACTACTAGACAAACTGATACAAATATCTGAGTATGTACAAATTTGAAAGCACACACACACACACACACAAACAGTTCAGTGACTATTTGCAAGGAGATAGTCAAGGCCTCAAGCTCGCATGCTGCAAGCACTATTGCATACACTTAAATGAAGCATGCACACACACACACACACTCACACACACATTCCTCTACCCAACTGATGAAAGTCCTAGCTGCAGACACGCACCATGCACTCACACACTTCCCATCAGTCACACTCACAATCCACTTTATCCATCAGACAGCAATAAAGGACACGCTCACAGTCGTATAGCACACTCACCAGACCTGGCAGTCGTTCTCTTTCACACAATAACATTGACACACACGCGCACACACACACACACACGCCCTCCCCTCTGTCCTCTGCAGACGGTGATGATGGCCTGTGTTTGGGAGGTTAATGGCTGTTTGCTCCTCACAACCTTCACACTTGATTACTCAAGTCGACTGGTGTCTGGACGACGGGGCCGAAACTCCGGGACACCCAAGTCCTCTCTGCCACCGCTCACTTATGCTAACCACGTTTATAAGAAATGTTAATGCGAGGTTGAGAGCGCTGTGTGCAAACGGTCTGTGTCATATCCCTGATGCCACTAAAACAGTACCAGGAAACACCAGTAAAAGCATAAAATTCACTCAAGGCCCAAGTTTGATTAACTATTGTGCAAAGTTTACAGGGCACGGTGCTCGTTCTTTTCGGGTGTGTCCGAATCCACTTAGCTGTTTAGACAGTGCAAAATCTGGGGCGTAAAATGAGGTGCAAGGCACAAACGGGATGGATTCAGCCCCTTAATTCATAATAGGTGTGTTTTAGGCGTAACATGGATCAAACCGGTGTTTTGTCTCTCATCCCCTTCAAAAGTCAGGTGTGTTTGAAGTGGGCACATTGCTATAAAGATGATGGAGGCAATTGGACACAGAAGTGACCGCATTAGCACTGAGGAAACTGATCAGCTCGTGAGGTGGAAGCATGATTATCAATGGGAGCAGCAATCGTCTCAGTGTATCTGGTTATTATGATAAACTCGTTCATTTTCCCGGATACAGTAATGCACTGACAGGCTATTTAACTTATTATGAGGAGTTTTGAAAATGAAAATGACAACTGGTTTGGCTGGAAAATAGCAATGACACCTGCGCTGTGTGCTGCCTTTGTGCCTGGTGTAAGAGAGCCATCAGTGGTCTTGTTTTATTTGTTAGATTTCCCAAACAAATAACAGCAAGGGAACAATTTATCTTTGCCTTTGTCAGAAAGAGACATGGCAAAACTACATTTTTGACAGGTGGTTAAACCACCTTTCTAAAAGTAATATGTAGCATAGGCGTAAGACAAGTCCCACCCACTTTTCAAATCATTTCTTTGGACCCTCCCACTTTTACTGTGTCAGGAAGTCTGTGCATCTGTCTATCCACTTGGCTCTATCTCAGGGTGCTGCCAATCAAATCCTGTCTTCTTACTGAGAGACTGCTTAAATCGATGACACTCTTAAACAGGTTTTCACTATCTTGTAATCCATTTCAGCCTGGCTTTACTCTCCTTCGGCTTAGCTCAGATGTTGCCGAGAATCAGTCTGGCAGTGAAGGTCGTCTTTAGATTTGCTGTAACTAATTTTTGGCTGAACCAAACAGCGATTAGAGAGAGTGGTTTAATTTGAAGTAAAAGCTTGTTTACCGTAGTTCAGTCATGGCAGAAGCCTACAGGTCAGGTTTACCAGGCCACCACAAACCCCACGCTAATGAAAGCTACGCAATATTATATAGAAGAAATGTTCCAACCACACAGATAGCAACCTTGGTGACCCAGAAGATACAGGGATTTTTTTGTGTGTGTGTGTGTTTGTGATTAATACACGTAGGGACAAATAGAAACCTTTATTAAGGGTATTTCTACCAGTTTGTACATACAGACATAAGACTCACCGCCTTAGGTTCATACAACACGACAAGTTAAAAAAAAAGCACTAAAACTGACAAAAATAGCTAATATCATAACACAATAGAACAACAACTATCTGATTATTTTACAACTTGTGAAAAAGTAACGTAAGCTGCCACTGGTCTTGTCTGCTGGCTGATGTTCGCACAACTGTCTCTAGGCAGCGAGAGGCCATGAATTCCACTGTTAGCTCTGTTAGGCATTCATGTAATTATTGAACAGATCGGACATCAGCCTTCCCATGTCTGTCTAATGTTAGCCGGGCCTTCAACATATGTCACACAGTCAGTGTTGATGCCAGTTGATTTAAGGCTGTAGTTTTACACTGAACCCAATACCATGCCTACATGGATTCAAATTCTGAAAAGCATCCCCAGCGGAGCATGACCCTTTAATGAAGTAAGTTTCTCCGTGAAGTAAATTATGGATCTGGTTTACCAGGCTAAATCCATTCCACTTTTTCATTGGAAGAATGGCCAAATCAATGAAAATCTATGCCACGGTTTTACTGCTACCTTGCCGATTCCATGCAGTCATATCTCAATGAGCAGACACAGAGTACACGCACCTCTAATGGGGTATATAATGCCTGCTAACAATGCAAGGTCAAAGAGGAAGATGAAGAGGGAGGCTACAATCCCTTAAGTTTTGGCCAGCATCTCTTGGTTAGATACATGTGTTTCCACAGTAAATTGGGCATAAGGATATTTTTTAAGAAGAGGAACATCACAAGTAATCTAATCGTAGAAATCAGTTAATTTCAACCATCAGTCCGCTGAGTTCTTCGTGACAGGGGTTCCCCAATTTTCACAAATAAAAGCCCGACTGGTCCACTAGGCAGATAATCAAATGTAAAAATGCATCAACATACACAAAAAGACACCTTCGTTGTTAAAAATTTATTGGGGGAGCACCCCGTTAAAATGTCCCACCCACTTTTTTTATGCTTCCACTGCCCATGCTTTGTAATGTATTCTTGGCTCCCCACTGTATAATTTTATTGCCTGATTCATCTGTGAGTTCTATGAACTGGGGAATTACTATAAACTGCAGGGAAAGAAACACTCCTCTGTAGTGTTGCAGCTTGTGACCCAGGTGTTACAGTTTCAAGCAATGCATGAAATATCTGCACACCATGGTGATTACTTTCGTGGCATTAAGTCAATCAACACAGATTGTTGTTGTTGTTTTAAAATACCTCTGGATTTCAGATTCAGATTCAGGCGTAGAAATGTGTTAATAACACAATATATTAAAGCATAAGATGAGAATAATGTAAGTGAGTGACTCCGAAGGAGTATCTAGAGAAACATATTTTTACAAATATTATACTGATTTTAAAAATGAAATGATTAAAAATGATTAAAATCGTGGTCTATGTCTTTCAATAAACTTGCACATGTATTTTTCATCTTTTAGGGCATACAGGGAGAGCTATCAAAATGATTATAGTGTTCTGATTTAATGTTATTTTTTCTGAATCTGTGCTTCCCAACAGTAAAAAGCCTCTAACACACAAGCCTAACCAGCTGCAAGATTTATTTATGACGGGTAGCCTCTTTGGCTTGTGTCAGCGAGAAAACCCTTTCTCTTTGCATCCTGCATGGATGCAGGTGAGATAATGAAATCTCAGCTATTACAGCTGCGGTTTACTGATGGTGAGAAAAAATTCATTTTAATGCAGCCTTGATGTCTCCTGCCAACTTTTTGACACAGATATATAGCGACCTCTAACAAATGTAATACTTAATTGTAATCTCTAATGAGAAAGAAATATAATTTTCCTTTTTTGGAACAAAATACTGTGAATGAGCCAGTTTAGAGGTTTAGGAGAGATATCAGTCAGTATCAGAACCTTTATAAAGGTTTGTATGGTCAACCTGATGCTACTGACTAATGTTTTAATTAATATTTTTGGATGAAAGTGTTAACATCAATCCACCCACCTATCAATCAGTCCCAGTAAACAGCACAATCAACATCTGGATAATGTGACCTTCGCAGAGTGACACACAGTGGCGTAGTCGGTCTAAACAGATTAAACTAGGGAAGTGGAGGCTTACAGTCAAGATAACATGGTGATGAAATAGTCAGTAAAGGAGATTTTAGAGAAACTGTGAATCACCCCAACCACAAGGCATCCACTGACATACAGCCACAAATGTGTACAAACCCCCCCCAACAACACTGCAACAAAATGGATCACGTTCACTTTTGCTTTTTCAAAAATAAACAAAAATAAAATAAAATGTACAAGCACTTTTTTTAGAACATTAATAATAAAGTGCTGTTTTTGAGCAATTTCCCCCACTTGCGGTGTTAATCGAGTTTTCTTTCGACTGCTCTGTCTCAACTCTGTGAGGTTCTTGAGATCAACATGTGGGTCGCCTGCAGCTGCAGCACCAGGTAGCTGTTGCTCCGCTAAATAAAAGGCTGCAGACAGACAGAGCAGGCGAAGGACGATAGAGGAAAAACCAGAGGACATCCTCGTCTAAAAATGACCCGGTTTTAATAAAA
>JAQFJB010000016.1:2747436-2758634 GCA_029874875.1 Naso minor
ATAATATCTCCAAACTCCTAACGTGGATGCCTTTCACTGCAGAACATGCCTCCTCGTCATTTCATAAAAGGGACAGTGAAAAGTTTGCATAGCACATTCACACACGTATACGCACACACACGGACATGTAAACATTACACTTCTTTATAATACTCCTTCCCTCCCTCTCTCTTTCACTGTCAGTCTGTCCCTCCGCTCTTCCTCTCTCACTGTCATCTTGAGTCTTGCCGTCAGGCTGCTCGACTGGACGTAAAGGTCACAGTTTGTACGCGCTGTCACTCTCCCATTGGCATAGCATGCTGGTCTCTCTCCCTCTTCAACAATCTCCCTTTTTTTCTCTCTCACTTTAATTAGTTTCTTTTCCATTCATCTCTGTTTTACTCTGATGCCATTATTTTTCCTCAGTCATTTCTTTTCTCTCCTACTGTGGGTGTCTGGCAGGTGACTATTATCACAATGGAAGGTTGTTCAGTCTCTCTGCTTTGACAGTAACAATAGGCTCGTGGGCGCAGGGATGGTGGATTCGTTAGCTAACACGGAGCTGACTACAAGAACAGCCAAGTTCATGATAAGCCCTATTAGTTTGACCACAAACACGCCTTTGACTTGAGCAACGCGAATCCGTCCATGGCTGATTTGCACTTGCCCACATACTGTACGGCGAACACTGTATCACATTACAGAGTGCCACTGGCAGCTGTATGAGACTTATTTCTGAGATACATTCTCTCTTCAAGCTAGCATTCACATTTTGTGAGAAAAAAAAAAAAGTAAACTTTGAAAACTAAAATCATTACCATACAGGGTGCGACTGCAAGTCCTAATACGAATAATTTAGGGATTAATAGGCATTAGTAAGGATAATCCACAGTCAGCTTGGAGAATGTTTTTTTCAGAGTGTTGTTTGTTAGTGTTCAGCAATTGCCAAGTTGAGGTTAAGTTTTAAATGTTTGAAATTGCTTAATTGTAAACTTCCTGTTTCGTAGCTGGACCTGGCTCACTGACTCCCAACTGAACTCCAGTAAAATATCTAAGAGAAGAAAACTCCATGTGCAGATTCTATAAGGGACACTAAAAATAGCATATGGTCTGTAAATATAACATAAGATGCTCTTTTAAAAAAAACAGATTACAACTGTGTTAAAATTTAAACCGACTAAAATGCTTCACATTTAATGAAAGCGTATGCTTGCACAATTTATCACAAATTAATGTCAACAAAGCACAGAGAAAATGACAAGCAATGTGGTTTTATATTTGGAAGGGTGCCTGATGTTGTTTTATGTGGGGTAATTTTAATTGTATGAGAATCCTTGGCGAATTGCCTGAAGAATTATCCATTGTTTAACTGCTTTATTTAATATGGTAATGTCATTGCTGGCAGGAGAGTAGCATTTTTGTGGGTGTCTGTGTATGTGTGTGCACGCCAGTGCACCAATTCTAACATTAAAGTTCAGTGTGTGGGATTTGGCATCAGGCATCAATTGGTGCGGCTGCATGATTTAACAACTGAATACCCCTCAGCTCAGCCTCCTCTTCCAAGCGTGTAAAAGAGCCTATTGTTGCATTTTTAGAAACTCATGGAAAGAGCGGAAGGCCCGATTTAGCCTTTTTCTAGTATGCAATGGTTTTTGATAGTCTAGTTGCACACCAGCCATCTCACAAGACTGAGGTGTTTTATCCTATAACTGCAACCGAGTGGCCAACCACTGTGAGCACAACACTGATTTCTTGTATGGCAGATGGAAGGTAGAAAGGCTGGGAAGCTCAGGATTTTATGTTATTCTATGAGTCAGTCCATAAGGTAAGACTCCTGCAGCTAAATACAATTGGGTTACATAAAGTAAAAACTAATGAACTGCAAATAATTTCATAAAGATTAATCTCCTGCTTACTAAATTGGACATAATTCACCACTGGCTAAATTCCAACTACAATAATTATCACTGCAAATTTGATGTTCTTTATTTATTTATTTATTTACCTATTTTTATATATTTATTTAGGTTGTGAAGTGTTCAAAAGCTGTAAGACATTAACATGGAGTTTCTGTGACAACTTATTTTTGGGCAGGTTAGGTTCATTATGCAAATCACAGTGTCTGAATTTTGTAGAGATCAAGTGCAGCAGAACCGAGTACATCCGCAGGCAGTGTGTTGTGTTTTTGTGCACATGGTGCAGAAAATATACGGTTTGAAAGAGGGAGGCAGAGAGGCACTGAGCAGTCAAGAGTGAAGAGCTGAATGAGGGAGGAAGGAAACAGGATCAAGACTAGACAGAGAGGTGAGAGCCTCTCAGCAGCAAGGCTCAACACTTTTGCACTGAATGTTATTAAAATATGTGATCACATTACTCTAAAGTTTAGAGATATTTAATAGTTTTCATAGAACATGATTTTTTCCCCATGCTTTTTACTAGGCATATTTTTTTTAACTCAAAAACTCAAATGTTTGCTGCCCAATCAAGTGAAAATGTGACAAAGTGGTGACATTTTTTTAATGCCTGTAGAAAAAATTTACACAAATCTTGACAGTTTTTCAAAATTAATGTACGAAAAGGTTAGCACCAGGGTTTGGTTTGTGCTAATAGGCTAAAGTAAATATATGATGGGCTCAAAAAAGCTAACAAAAACACAATGATTATTTTTTAAGTCATAATACATACAATTAAAAAAAACATAATTATTAGGGATGCATGATATTATCGACACGTTATCAGTATCAGCCGATATTGGCTTTAAAATTAAATATTGGATATCGGCCAGCACGCCAATTTCTGCCGATATAATAACCGATGAAATAACAGGCTGCTGTTTCATCAGTCAAGCGTCAGTCAAGTTTCACGTGTTCCCTGTGAATAGACGTTTTGTTTACATACTTCGTCACTTGTGACACAGGCCAGTGGTTGTGAGTATCGTTGTGATTGTCTCAGGGGGAGCATCATCCAGTTTGACGTAGGATGTCCCTTACTTGTTTTTTTTTAAAGCAATTGTCATAAAATAAATATGACACGTTTTACTTAATGCACCTCAAAGTGTTTTTCTTGTTTTACACAAAGAATGAATATTACATAATTTTAAGCTTTATATTTTATGCCTGCATTTGATTATCTCTGCAATTAGGTGTGAGGAAAAAAAAATATATATATATATATATATAAGTATCGGTATCGATTATCAGTCAGAGTTGCAAAATGTTGGCATATCGATTATTGGCAAAAAATCCAATATCGTGCATCCCTAATAGTTATAAATGGTCTAAATTTTTGGAAACAAGTAAGCCTGATTTCTGCGAGAGGGAAGAATAGGTATTGATAATTTGTTGGTGAGAAAGCACAGACATGAAAAGACAATTATCTTTTTTACTCTATGCACTCCAACAAACAAACAGGGAGCAGGAGCGCGTTTTAATTGTTTTTGCTGCATGAGCAAATCCTTATTGGTCAAGATCAGGTACGCCGTGTGTCACAAGTAGCACGTGGCTGTTGCTCTTCCAATGTGAGTGTTAGCAGTTATTCAGAAAGAACTGTTGCAACAAAATGGCAATCATGAAGAAGCTGCAAATGGTAAGACAGACAGCTTAGGATGGAAACACACACACACATACACAGAGCTCAAAGAAAAAAAGTCATTTTTGAGTAAATGCCAACGCTTAAACGGGCAGCAGCAAGTCCGGCCTGTTGAACCCCTCATACAGCACTCAGTCAGCTGAAGATGAGTTTTAATGAGCAAAACTTGTTGCTAACGGTGTTTGACCTCTTGGACCCTGTATTGAAAAACTGTGTAACTGCCGTAAAGGGGCTGGAAACACAGCTGTTCGCAAAACAAACTAAGAACGTGGTGTGAAGGAACGAAGGATTTGGCACCGTGTGTGTGACAACTGTTAAAGTATTAAACAAACAAGGATGACAGCACAAAGCAGGATTGTAACAAATACCAGAGGCATATGGAAAGACTTTCAACAAACAGTTTTCTCCCCAAACAGCTTGTAGCCCTTTGTGACTACAACTGAATTAACAAAGGACATTATTTAAAAATTAAATGTTTCAATGGACACTGTGAAGTTTGCACTTTTCACACAAAATACGACAATGTGACACCTTCCCACAGGGTTATTTTTGTGGTTCCGAAAATAACAGCTGTTTAACATTTTCCTGTACAATTAGTTCTCTGATTTACGGCTTCGTTTGCCTTACCGCACCTCTCGCTTTTTTACATCACTGCTGCCTTCTTTTTCTCCCTCTATCTCCAACATTGAGTTTTAGAGACGTGTCTATATTTAATAAAGTTTCTACCAACAGAAACCTACAATTCTGCATAGTTTGTGATTAAAAAAAAAGATTCAGTAATATTGAAATGGCATCATTTTCAATTATCCAAGCTCCCAGCTTGTAGTACAAAGAGAATACTGTATGGGGTTTTAATCTTTTAAAAGCAAATTAAATTGCTGTTTAGTTTTGAGATACTTTACTTTTATCCAAAAGGCCTCATCGGTTCTTCTGGGCAGCGAGATGATGTTAATATGTGTATTTATGCTGCAGTGTTTCAGGTCATGTGGTTGTCGTAAGAGTTAGTCACACAAACCAGGGTAGAAATATGGCGACAGTAGGATGACTAATAAATAAGTGGTGCCAGTAGCCACCCTCTCTGTTCATGAATGGTTGTTATCAGAGTGAAGAGGTCACACAGAAGCATTGGAAGGGAAGACGCTTTTAAAAAACAAAAACTACACAATAAATCGTGTTTGACATCTCTCCAAACTCAACCAATCTGCAAAAATACTGACTCATTCCCAGATATGTATTCAGCCAATGCAGCTGGAGCACATTGATTGCTCTAACTTCTTAATTCCACAGTTTTAACATGGATTAAGCTAAAAAACATAAAATTTCAGTAAATGACTTGGTTAAATAGGGACAATTTGCAATGCATCAATTACTCATCCACTAAAAGAGACAGACCGCACATCTGTTGAGGTTCGGATTCAGTTTGACAGCTGTTGGTTCTAAATTATTGAGTGTGTGTCTAGTTAGAAAACCCAGGTAGCAGTTTAATCTCTTTACCTTCGCGGACCCTATAGGGGGCACTTCCTTACAAAGGCTTTTCATGTAGACAGTTGATTCCATATTTAACATGTCTCATTTGCACTTTTTTTTCAGTGTTTTCAAATTAGAATCCACTCACTTAAGGGTCGATTACACCAAGAAGTGTTGGACTGATTACAGCTGCTCTAAAAACGCTTTTGAGGCGAATCTGTACAAAAATACAGCCAGTGTCAACTTCTTGGCTGTGTTCACCTGCATTATATTGTTTCCAGTACTGTTACTCCAGCAACAAATCAGGAAGAATGTGGTGAGTAGTAAAGCCCGCCTTCCTACTTAATTGGCTGCTTCGATTAGAAGTGACATTGACAAGCGGGGAAACGTCGCACCTTGAGCTGAAAAGTTGGCATTATTTTAACTTTTACAGTATGTGCGCCCAAAATCCCACAGAAACTGCATGCATCGTCAATCGCCAATCAGATGGACGGTTACTGGCACGCAGACACACCACCAGTTCGTAGAAGACTTGGTGAAACGTATTTTTTCAGCTTTTTTCTTTACTCAGTGATGGATGTGATTTAAAATGTAGTGAAGTACAATAGTTGAAACAAAACCTACTTCAGTGAAAGTGCAATTACAGATTTTAAAAACTACCTAAAAAAAAAAAAAATTCACAAAAAAATACTCTAATGCGATAATGCGAGTAAATGCCACTCTAGGCCAACCTAACCTGATGTGTCTAACATGCAGGTTTTGATGGTGAGAGGAAATTCACACAGACACGAGGAGAACATGCAAATTCCACACAGGGAGGACCCTCTTGATGTTCGACGAGCAAACCTTGATTCGGACCCAGGACCTTCTTGATGTGACGCAACAGCACTAACCACTAAGCCACCGTGCCATGTGTATGTATATATACAGTGAATAGGTCAACAGTTTACATGTTTGTAGTAAAGTTTATGACTACAAGCATAAAGTTCATTCAGCTCTGTCTGCAGTCTGTAATCGCTGTGAAACATTACCGCCCAGCAGGATTTCTGCAAACCATCACAATTAACATTTTGCCTCCGGCTGTTTTCAGACTTTATTTGAGGGAGATGACCTCATCCTACCCCACAAGCTGACTGGTGTCCCATCAAAGGAAACATGATCAAACAGACACATTAGCGAGGGAATTGTCAAATTCAGTAATTTTTCTCCTCTTGTCATCCTCCCTAAACAACAGTAAACTTTATTTGTCTAACAGTGCTTTAGTTAGTGCATTATTTGGGTTACTTTCAGTGCATGACTAAACCAGCGGAACTGATAAATGACTTTTGAGTTAGCCTACCTGAGTAGAACAATATTTACTCTTTTTTTTTGCAGTTTTTTTAAATCTAGAGTGAGTATGATTGATGCTTTATTGAGATTACACATGATTCAGTTTCACACATGGTATAATCATAGTTATGAGCAAGGTTAGGGTTAACTCTGACCCCAACCATAACCACATGTAATGCATTATTAATGTGTTCATAATGCACTATAATGTGTTATTATGTTCATAATTAGCTTTAATGCATTGTAAAAATGGGCTTAATAGAAAGTTTTTTCAAACTTTGACATAGGGCCCCATTTCCTATTCTTATTAATAGAGACCATTTTCAGCTCATTTGATGCAGTACGGAGACAGCTCTCTGTTTCGCCCCTAATGCTAATGCTAATGCTAATGCTAGTGCAAGCCAATGGCACGAGTAGCAAGCCAATAGTAGCAACTACCAAACTCTAATTAAACACTGCACAGTGCACCCAAAGCAAGTCTAACATGACGACAGTCTATTGAAGCGAATTTGTGTTCGTGGAATAATTTTAGAGGTCAAACTAAGCCTGAATTTCTTTAATCTCAGGCTTTGTTTAGGATTAGTAGCAAGAGGAAGTGAAGAGTTTGGGAGCATCCTGTCACTGTTCACGCAGAAAATGAGCAGAACATGAGCAGAAAATAGTCTCTATCATTAGTATTAGGACTGGATAGGTTGAAAATGGGGCCCTATGTCAAAAATTCCTGACTATCCCTTTAATTTTGCCTTAAATTGGAGCCTACCTGAGTTATACATATATGTGAAACCCTGCGGGCTGTGTAGAAACACATTATGGTAAACGTGTGTTTGAATATCTTTGCCAGCAGGTTAATGGATTCAAATAGAATATTTAACCAGAAGTCATGTTTTCATTTGTAATGTTGCAAAAGATTAATATTTCACACTTCACGTAGCCTCAGTGATGTAGCCTATATGCTGATGTGCAAGTGTGCACCACGCATACAAACACACAAAGCCATAGACTTGCATCAGTGCTCGTGCACCCATAAGCATGCACAACATTCCCAGCTCTTCTTAATCAACAAATGAGTTGTGTTGTTAGCTTACGCTACAGTGACTATTGACAGTGAACTAGCAGTCTGGGTGATGGGCTGTTTGTCTAATAACCAAGGCTGCATTTCAATTTCACAACTCAGTGAACAGCCTGCTTAGCCATACAAGACTGATATGACACCAGGCTTAGCAAGAGGCTCTTAATGTGAGCGGCGGCGCTGCAGCCGAGTATGACAATGGCAAAAAGTCACAAATTAAGCTCACGGTCCACAGGGAAGACTTCAGTTGTCAGAGTCAACCTTAAAGCAGGTTAAACACAAGGAGACTTTGTTGAGATGAACGTTGAACACATGCAAACATATAACTCCCCGACAAAAAAACAACCATCTAACCCCTGCTGGGTCCCATTAGGGCCCCATTATTTAAGTGGAGTCTGAAAGTGACTTTCCCTTCATACTCCTCCCTTTAGGCCTAGCCTGTGTGATACACGCATTTTATGTCTGGTCTAATTAAAGACTAATCATCGCCTCCCTCTGCCCCTGCCTCTCTTCCATGTCTTGGTGAGGTTGTTTTTCAGTCTCAAGCAGATTTTTGCTGTCACTCTAACCATTAACCACTTGCATTGCCTTGTTTTTAACTGAAAACAGTGTGAGCACATACTTTAAATTGTGGCACTGCAGGGAATTTTAGTCAAGAAAAAAGCCATCAGGTGAATGCATGGCCTCTAACAGTGGTGTTCTCCCCCGAAATGTTTGCCACAAGTTTCAGCGTCTGCAATTGCAAAGGAGAACTGTGCCTGTTATGGAGCAGGACACTCCGTATTACCTCGTCTGAATTTAAGGCAGTTTCTTGAGTGGCTGCTGCTGACATGTAAAAATGATGTCCATAGGAAGAGATCACACCCATGTGTATTTTTTAACCCTTTGATGCACAAGTAATTGGATCCTACACTCTTTCATAAGTGGGTCAAAAATGACCCGTATTAGAATCAATGCGTTTATTATTTTTATTATTAATTTTATATTTAATTTTTTTGTGATTTTGGATGGGAATAATTACTTGTGTTATGTTTAGTATTCTATTTTGGTCCACATGAGAAGATTTCATTTTTACAACATGTTTTAGCTTTTGCTTTTTTAACATTTGGAAATTACTAAAAAAAAAAAAACAGGACAATTACACACAACAGTAGGTTAATAGAAAATGTGTGTGTGTGTGTGTGTGTGTGTCTGCCTGTCTGTGTGTGACTGCATATGTGTTTGTGTGTGACTGTCCAGTCATTCCATTAAACATAAAAGGAGGGAGATGACCTTGTTAAATATACAAATACATATTGAGAAGTGGGAGGACTGATCTACATTTAAAGTACAGATACCGCCTTCATACGAACTGTTATACAGTAATACTGTCCATGTCTCAGCACCCTCTTTCTCTGCACCACTGCTTCCTCTTCTCCTGTTCTCTCCCCCTCACTTGCTTCTCCCCAGTGGTCATCATTTCCCTTGGATTTAAGGACACACACATCCTCTAAAGGCATTAAGTTAATTAGACATGGGCCCTGTCTCTCTCTGACTATCTGTGGCTTACAAGAGTATTGCTGCTTCAGTGAAACCACATATACACACACACACATACACACACGCGCATTCACACTTCATCTGGGCAGCAGTGTGGGCTGCCGCTGAGCGAGTGTACGTGGGTGTTTTATTGTGCGTGTGCTGCAGTGTATATGCATTTCAACATGCCTGCGGGTATTTGAGACTGTTGAGCTTCGTTCCAATCTGCAAACAGAAGACTTCTCCGTTCCTGCCCGACTTTGCTTTGCATTGACAACTACAAGCCACAGTCTGCCTTTTCCCTTAATATGATGGCAGCCTCATCACAACCTTGTCAAATGTAGGAGACGTGACTCCAATGTGACTCCTGTGTCGGTGTCACAACTCTTTACGCTTTAGACATCTGAAGTGTTCCCCGAGGCTCAGCTAGCTAACCTTGAATGAAGAACTGCAGAGATAAGGTACGTTTGACACCGTTGGGTCTATTGTGAAAACTCCAGCCATTGTTTACAGGGCAGACAGAGACAGTGTCTGTTGCTTTGTAATACGCAAAAGTTCATGTGGTATTCACAGGCAAAATCCAGAGAGTCAGGCTTCTTTTAAAGTAGCATTACATTTCTTATCTTGTTTACAAAAGTAAAGTGTGTTGTAGTGTGTCTGGGGATGAATCGTTAATACCTGAGGGATTTTTTAAGAGATATATCACAGAATCACAGAAGGGCGCAGATGTTAATTAACTGTTTCTTACGGAACAGAAAAAAAAAAAACCCAAAACAAAAAAGGACACATGCAGCTAAGCCAAGAAGCAAAGCCATTTTAATTATCTTGTAACTGTAATTACTATTTTGTTGTACTGATGTACTCGGCTAAAAATTAAATGACATGTATTTTACAACTGGGGAAGGGGGCAATTAAACGGAGGGTGTGGGGTCTTTCCATTAGGGAAAAAGTGTTACATTTTTGGGGGCCTTTTTGTGCCTTTATTGATAGGACACCTGAATGATTTGACAGGAAATGGGAGGAGAGAGAGGGAATGACATGTAGCAAAGGGCCACAGGGTGAACTCGAATCTGGGGCCGCTGCAGCAAGGACACAGCCCCTGTGCATGGGGCGTTCGCTCTACCTGCTGAGCTACCAGGGCGCCTATGTTGAAATTTGTTAACGGGGATGGTTTCAAAGTCTTACTCCAAGTAAAGTCTGCCATCATGTTTCTGCAGCAGTCAAACATGGACAAACAAAACAGTGTCTCTGAAGAGGTTCTTCAGAATTTTTGCAAGTTTTTGTACACATTTAAAAGGGAGGGGGCGGAAGGATATTCTTTGGATGCAATCAGCTTCACCGCTGGATGCCACTAAATGCACACTGTATTATTAAATTGACAAACAGAAATTAAATCCAAAATGGAAATTAATTTAGAGAACATGCAGTGGATAATAAAGCCACAGATGAAATTAACCTAGCAACATTGTAACAGCATCATTTTTAAATATTGCATCGGAAGCAGCATGGATACAAATGAAACTGCTGCCATCACATCAGTGACTGCTTATCATTCTGAATATTTAGAATAATCCACTTGATCAGTCACAAATTGTTTTTAGCCGTTTTTCATTCTGAGTACTTTGGTTGTTTTGATGGTTTCTATAATTCAAATAACAATAAATCATCATCCCAAATGGGGATGAAAGAAAATATGATTTAAATAAGACCCATGGAAATCTCCAAAGGGCAACCTCTGGGACAAAATGAAAGGAATGAATGGATGAGTGGATGGATGGATACTTTAGGGTTAAGGAGAAGAAAAACACCTTGCCATGCATTTACAACAGCTTGTTGGCAAGACTTCATTAATATCTTGAGCTCATTAAAATAACACAGCATTAAATATCCGTATTGAATTTAGCAGGAGAGGAGGTAGATAGCTGTTAGCGTTAGCTCAGGGTGAGCAGTCGGGTACAGCAGTGTTTCAGTAACACAGCAAAACACACAGCAATGCTGAGAGTTTTTGTTCAGAGGAACATGAAGTGTTAAAAAGTCACCTGCTGAATTATCTAACAACACAACAAGTGTAAATTGAATGGAAGTACTGAAGTACTTCAGCTGAGTACAATTTGAAGGTAAAAGTATTTTGAGTTTGGAGTTACAGACACTTTACATCAGTGTGTGATTTGCATTCAATGTACTTGCTTTGACAACTCAAGTGTGTCCTCATTTTGGTTTATATTCCCATTTAAGCTGTAACATGACA
>JAQFJB010000016.1:2799997-2813986 GCA_029874875.1 Naso minor
AAAAAAAAATCATTTACAGTTGTCTCTCTTATTTTTGCTTAGTAGGCCGTATTTCAAAAATAGATCAGGATCGCTATTGTTGAACATCTCTTGTCGCTCATGCAATAAGTTGCAACATATCTGATGTATTCCCCAGAGGAAACTCAAAATGTGGCTTGATTCTGCTTAAGGGAAGCAATTTCCATTCTTAATTAAATTTTCAGATCGGAATAAAATTAAAGGAATAGCACGAGGAATAAATTAATTCACACACTCACACACACAAAGGGGTCAGAAGAGAGAAAAAAGGAGGAGTAGAAAGTCAGGTGAATGATGATGGCTGCGTCTGTTGTTCTGTGGAAACTGGGATCTGTCGAGCTGTCACAGTATGTGTTTAGGCATTTGTGTGTGTGTGTGTGTGGGCATTGTGTAGGCAGTGGCAGGATGACGCACTTTTATGATGTCATCTGTCCTCTGGAACAGATTGGATTTAATTGGTCGGTCGTTTCACAGCTGCATGCCTCTTTTTAACAAGCACGTCTATCAATCACACAAACTCACACACGTACACACAGAGAGGTTCGAGTAAAAACTCAATCATCTCCGCTGCAGAGTGGAACATACTTCACCTCGCACTCCACTCAATGATGTACACAAAATTTTGTGTGAGTGAATTATATGAAAATGTCCAACGACTCTCAAATCATCCACACACACACACACACACACACAGACCTACATACCAACACAAATTACATAGTCTTCCCCTCTCTCCATAAACACAGACTTACAGTGCTTGGACTGCGCCGCAATATGTCAACCTTGGCCTCCTCCTAGCCTGCTGTGTCCTTCCCCAGAAAAAAACGAAACAAACAAATAAACAAACAAAAAAACTGTGTTCTCCAGGTTTGCAGGTCTAAGTAGAATGAATACTTTGGGTCTACCATTCCTCATTTATCACATCCAAATACCAACTCACTGGACTCTGTACTCCACAGCAACTCAACTCACCGATATGTACAGTATGATTTTCCCTGTTGATTTCCACACTGTAAAAAAAAATCACCGTGAAATCCACAGTAATTTACTGTTTTATACACAGTTAAATATTGTAAACACTTTGTACAGTAGAGTGCTGTATATACTATGGTAAAAATCTGTTTGCTCTAGAAAAATCACAGTAAAAAAAAACTGCTGTAGAAATTTACAGTACTCAAAGTATTCCTGTAAAAAAAAATTTACAGTTGTGAAGGACTACCGTATGTACTCTCCACACTACTATTCGTAATTGTATATTATGATTAATCTGCAGTGTGTCTGGTGGAGCTGATCTTTGGCTGAGTGGTCAGTGCAGTCGTTTATGGTCCGGGAGACAAGGCACCTTGTGAAAGCAAAAACTGTAAAGGTTACCTTACAGTAAGGAAACCAGCACTGTAAAAATAATTACATTAAAAAAGAAAGCACTGTGAATACACTTTACAGTAAGAACCAGCACTGTAAGCACATATACAGTTAAGAAATTAGCACTGTAAAAAGAATCACAGTACACCATCCAGTACTGTAAATACACTTCACAATAAAGAAACTACTACCGTAAATACATGTACGGTAGTTTACTGTAGATATAATTACAGTCAGTTACTTGTTAATTAATGCTGGTAAGTTACTGTAAATTTCACAATAATTTTTACAGCCCTGAGGGATGGAAGCATAATCAACAAAATTAACACAGGAATGCAATGAATTACACCTTCTGTCCTAAAATTTCTGTGGTTGTTTCTATCATGACAGAGGAAATATTATCTCAAACACTTATTACTCCTGTCATAGGCAAATAAAAGTTATAAAATGTATTGTTACATTTAATAAGAAACTTGCATTTGTGCAATTGTGTATTTCTGTGAGAGAAATATAAGCACTGAATTAAAGATAGGGGCCTATTGAAAAATCAGATTAATAAGCAGGGGTGGGAATCTCTAGGCACCTGATTCAATTATGATTCGAAGGCCTGTGATTATGATGCATCTTGATCTTATCTTAGTGTGACACAGCTTTCATTTAGTGTGACTCTTGTCCAGTTTACTCTCTGTCTACTTTGTAGAAGCCAAAGTGCTACCAAACGCTAGCTTGTAAAGCACTCAGTGCTGGTCAGATCTCGCTCAACCATGTTTCTTTCTTGTGTTTTTTAAGTGGTCCCCGTAAACTGTCCACGTGCACGGCCCACTGCTATTCCGTTCTCCACCTTTTTTGTTCCATCTATTTTATGTTATTCAAAACTGAGATGATCAATTATTGGACATTTTTGAATCGATTCAGAATCGTCCATGTCTGAATTGCATCTAAGAATAGATTTTTTTGTTCCCCACTGCTATTAATAAGGTGAATGTAATTTCTAAGACACAACCCAACAACCTCCCAGTGACCTAAATCTTTGCATGTTTGTAAATGGAGTTGTTGTTTCTTGAGGTGGTTACAAAAAATGCAAGACTTTGGTATATATGTGTTTTGTGCAGCTCACCACAAAAGCTGGTGTATCACCTAGTTTAGATACCGGACAACATACTGTAGATATAGACCATCCACCGTAGACCATCCACTTGATACCTCTCTAATAGAGAGATATAGAGCAGGGAGGGGCAGCGATGAATCCGTGTGCCCGCGACTGAAAGCCAAATACTCACCAGCAAACAATCACCGAGTTGAATCACAAGCCAGAAAACCAGGATCCCATCAAACAGGAGCTTGTCCACCATAAAACAGCAGAGCAATGATGCATTAGCCTCAGCCACACTAACAACTAGGCTGTTGGCCTTTTTACTGATGGCTGTGGAGTTCTTTTCTGCTGGCTGGTGAGATGAGATAAAACATAAACATGGCTGCTGAGATAGTGGAATTTATATATATATTTTTTAAAAATCATCATTAGAGCATAAAGAGATGGGCTGCAAAATACTTTAGAGGTGCAGAAAGTGCAACTTTTCAAACTCTCGTTGGGAGTCTTGAAGATTAAACCACAGCTGTCACTAACCACCTACTATCTTGCAGTGGGAAACAATCACAAGTATCCTAAAATTAAGACCTAGTAGTTATTAGTATAAGGCCATTCTGGCTTTGGGCAGGGTACGATATGCACCACAATACATGGGTCACGATACGATTTTATCAGGATACACTGTGATAAGATGCATATTGGGATAATCAAAATAGTTAATTGAAAATGTAAAAACAGAGCTGAAATGCAAGTTACTGTGTGTGTGATCTGCGTAGTCTAAATAAATCACATCTCATTATATTGATGATGTAACTGACAAAGTAGTCAAAACAATTTAGTTCATAATGTTCTTTCTAATTTATTTGAACGGTTTTGGAAAATTACCAAACACACTGATGTAGCTGCCAAAACATCAAAATGAAAAATAAAATTTAAATGCACTTTAACTGGACACACTGGATCAGTGGACACACTGAAATTAAAAGCATGAAAATAAAGTGCATTAAGTGTTACTATGTGTCACTGAACTTTAAGGCTGGGTCTTGGCAAGGACTTCGAAATATGATACGTGTCATGATACATGGGTCACGATACGAAACAGACGTCACAAAAATAAATATCATGATATATTACTGCATTGATTTTTTGGCACAGCCCTGTCACTGGAAAAGAAATTTGAAACCCTCGGTCGTCTGAGCTTCTCTCCTGACTTGACCTGCAGCCACAACTGAACAACTGAACTGCACAACTGCAGTTTTCTCAAAATAACAAGATACAGATTCCATCATAATAATCCTACTCGATCGTCAGTTACAATCCAAAAAACTTGTTTGGCTGGTGAATGGATCAAAAGAGACTGTATTTTTTGTATGTGCGCACACACACACTACACACACAAAGCAAAGGGACCACAGCAAAATGTTGCATTCACACAAAATCCGGCAATGAGGTGCCTTGGACGGGGTTTCTGCAGAGGTGTACACAGGAGGGGGGGGGCGTGTTTATTTGTATTTTAGAGGGTAATCACCATAAAAATGATGCTTATTTCTCTGATCCACTGCTTTGTTCTCGCCAACACAGCTCCATCTCTCCATTTATTCTCCAGCTCACTAGATCCACTGGTGCTCTCTCTCTTTTCAAAAGACAAAAGTTCAGACTCACAGATTCGCTAATCATCAAACACAAAACGTGGCAAAGCTGCATCCATTTATCTTAGTTAAGAAAGCTGTGATTTAATAAACAATACATTTTTAGGTTCATGTTTACCCTAAATGAGAGGATGTACCGCGAACACAAGCAGCACTAATGTGTGTAATGACATTCCAAGCAGTGGATCCGGAAGCCATCGCAGACAAGTGAAAAACCTATTTGTGTAGCATGACAGAACATATACAGCATCTCCACATGCCGGTTTATTACATGTCTGAATTGCTGAAACAGACTAAAACAA
Organism: Naso minor; assembly: GCA_029874875.1. Classification (NCBI taxonomy): domain Eukaryota; kingdom Metazoa; phylum Chordata; class Actinopteri; order Acanthuriformes; family Acanthuridae; genus Naso; species Naso minor. Next base: position 2,804,419 of record JAQFJB010000016.1, read on the forward strand.
CAGTCGACTGTTGCTAATCAAGTGAAACTGAGATCGTTCAAAACTTGCCTCATTTGCTTTTTGTATGTGTCTGCATACTGGTGGTAATTCTGGGGACATTAATAGTTTTAACAAACAAAAAATGTACTTATGTATGCGCTGTGCTTTAGCTTAGCACACACTGTTTGTGTCCTGCCATGAGCTTGTGTGTGCTTTGGTTCATATCCAGACAAGTTGATTCATGGCCCTCATCCCTCCTACTGGGATTCTTGGTTCTTTTTCAATCAGGCTGGCTGTGAGCCGCTGCTGCTGACCACGGCCTGGGAACCGCAGAGCAGTTATCACTAACAGATACACGGTGGCTGCATTACGCTGGGATGTTTGGGCCCTGAGGCTTCTCACAGTGGGTGGGGTGAGAATGAGATGTGTTGACACCTACTTTTGCTTTCAGAAAATATTGGAGACCAAGTTTAATTTATACAAAGATCGAGGCTCAGGAGGTTGGGATGTTCCAAAAATAAAACAATTGAGCAGAAAAAAAATAACCCCGTAAAGTAAAACCGATGTCTCTAATGAGTTAAATCAGTATTGCTAAAAGGCTTCTTGACTCCTAAACAAACACGTTAAAGACCACACCCACGTACATCACTCAATATGACACTTTAGATTTTGGTTAACATTTGCTTCCAGAGCATGCACACTGAAACTTTATCTGCTGGGTTTTAAGTAGTGCTGTAAATCAATTAAAAAATTGAACAGAGTTAATCACTATGAAATTCTGTGATCAATCACGATCTTTTAATTCAGTTCTCAATGTACCTTGAAGGGATATTTTTCAAGTTTTTACGACTCTTATCAACACGAGAGAGGACAAACATGCTTGTTTAATACAAATGTATGTTTTTTTTTATTATTGCAGCTGTTCAAAACAATGAAAAATACTGTGATATATATTTTGATGAAGCACTCGTTGCTCTGCTCTAATTAGTCTGTCGTGATCAGGGCTCAATTGATTATGTCTGTAGTGTGGTTGCTATGAGCAACAACAACAGCCCCTTCAGTCTTGTCTTATTTGTCTTATTAGCCTGCTATTAGTCATAAGTGTCATATTAAACACTCGCTCTACATTCAGGGATCAGACTACACTATAATTGTGTAAAATACAGACAACAACATGGTGTCAGAAGACAAAGTTATGGAGTTATTCAAGCGAGGCATAGCGTGCTAACGAAACTAGCCTGAAAGCTAACAGCTGAGCACCTGTTTTGAAGGCTCTGGTGCACATCCACTTCAAGAGTATTTAAAACACTTAGGAGTGTTTGCTTACTCAAGAAGAGGTCGTTTGTTTTCTTCCATAGCCTGAATTGTTGACTTTATGCATAGCAAGGTTTCACTTATTGGACAAAAGATGCTGTTTGTTTAATATGCTGTTCTGAGAGCAAACGATCTGTATCTCAGTGTTTACGTAAGAGCGTTAATCCTTCTTCCATCACGGAAAATTCTGTTTGTCTATAATGCAGCCTCCCTACATGTCACTTTTTTCTCTTACGTGACAGAGATAATCACTTATTCCTGTCTGTGCTCTGGAAGGAAGAAAGGATGATTTTTACATTAACTCAAGTCTGATCAGATCTCTGCTGTGGCAATAAACAGAATAATCTGATGTCAGTCTTAGGGCTAAGTTTGCACAAAATTGAGAAACAGGAAATTTGGATTTGTGAAGCAGCTAAATATGCCAGAGGCTCAGTGTCTGTTGCAGTGATGTATGAACTGTGGATCACTGTTATTCTTTCAGTTTGCACAAAAAAATCAAACATACAGACACACACAGAATTAGAGTCCAGTGCTTTATATACCACAAAGACCTGCTCGGATCAGTTCAGACCAATTAATTCCATTTCTGTTTGTTTTGTTTGGCATCACGTGCACAGGATTAGCTGTATCTCTCACATTAATGTGTAATATGTCCATGTTAAACATAGTTTAGAGTGGGTGGAGACAAGGTTTTCTAGAGTGAGCCCATGCAATGTGTGATGAAGCGGAGGAGAAATGAACAACAAGCATATTTTTTATGATCATTTTATTATTTTCTTTTGCTCTTAACTGATTTATCACAGTTTGTTTTCGTCAGCCTGGGCATAGTGCAGATGTACGTCTAAATTCTGGGTGCACAGAGCTGGGGGTAGAGAGCAGGTGTAGCTTTTTTATTTTTTTTTTAAATTTGGTGATCGTAAATGCAGGTGCATCTGCAGTGCAGGCTCGCATAGTGATAAAGTGGAGGAACAGACAATTAAAAGGTGTCTGATAGCTGATTTCAGTCATGGCCAATCAGATCAGCTCTTAGAGATGTACTGATACAATTTTTTATATATCGGTTCTGATACTTAAACTTGCGGATCAACCGATACCAAGTACTGATCGGATATCAGCACATAAGAAAACAATTCTTTACACACATCTCCTTTGACTTTCCAGTATGGAATATTGCTGACTGCAGACATTTTGCTAACTCTCTCTTCTTTCTTTGTCATTCTTAAAAACAGTAGGTACCACGGGCAGCACAGCCCAACCTTCTGAGTACAATTTAGAGCAGCAGAGATAAATCTGTTTCAGGTATGTACTGCAGATTGGAAAGGAGCTGGGTACCGTTTGGCTGCTAATAAACAACATGGTATCTGATTGGTCCACAGACTGGCCGACACTGATACCAGCATTTTCAGTGGTGTTCTTCTCTTTTCCTTAAAGGTGTGCTGTGATGTACCATATTGTCAATATCGCCTGAAGAAGGTGCAGACTGGGGCCAGTCAATGGCTAGACAAAATGTATTTGTAGACTGTAAAGTTCTCAAAGTCTCAAGCCAAACCATGTGTACTGACAGCTTAGTAAATCTGACTGACTCAAATTATGTTTTTCCACATACAGACACATTCACAGTCGGAAAAACTTCACACTGAAAGACTAAATTAAAGAGGAATTGACAAGAAATGATGTCAAAGCCAGCTGAGAGTTGAAAAGGGTTTGGTGCACAGGAATGACTGCAAACCTTTTAGGGTTTCAAAGTTGGCCATTTCTGCCACTTTTTTTCCTGTCCGTCCTGTGTTTTATGAATAAATTATGAAATAAGTACTAAATTGTTTTTGTCACATATTAACAGTGTATGTTCAAAATGTTACTGGAAGTGTTTTAAGTATTAACAAGTCCTTTAACAAAGCCAGAGAGGTTTAAACACATCACATGTTTTTAAGTCACTGCACTAGGAAATACTCCTGACCCAAACTTCCTTACAATGAATAAACTTTTAGAAGATCATTAGCTTGAGTTATCAATCAAGAGCCATATTGATTGTTAACAGGGTCATGTCATACACTGGGTAAGGCACCAAGCTGAAGCTCCACAAAGTAAGTGGGGCTCTTGATAAGCCGGGACATGACCTCCCTCTCTCACAGTGGAGCCGCTGTGCATAGTTTGCAATCGTGTGCACACAGTCGGTTAAGAGTCTGCTGGAGCTGCTGTTGACAGTCTGTCATCGCCTCCTTTCACCCGGAGTCACACAATCACAACTCTGAGGTTAAACAGGTATGTGTGTGAATTAATTTAATTACTTACTCTTTAACAGTTAAAGTTACATTTTGAAGTACAAGGAAGAGCCACTTCTTGTGTGTTTTTATCTCTTTTCTTTTATTTTTTAATTAGAAAAAAGTTCATTTTGAATTTCTTTGAAGTAATGGATACTTGGTAGATCTTGGGCCAGAAAATAAATACTCTTATCATCAAAATCTTTGCAACCCTGTTCTCATGTAGTGATGTCTGTTATGTCCCTCTTCCAGTGTGCACTTGCAGCATAACATACAACAAGTGAGAAACAAATGTGATAACTTAGAAATGAATCACCCGGGGACTGCAGATGGAAATTAGCTTGTAGCTAAATCTGGTGTAAGCATCTTTTCTTCTTGTTGAATTTAATGTATTTTGCACATGGTCCCTGATACTAATAAGCTTAATAATGATAGTAATAATAATAATAATAATGATTAAGAAAGGGAGTTAATGTTGAAGTCATGAAAGTGCGCAGATGTGTGTGTATGTGGGTGTAATGGTGTGTTCCGATGTATGCCACTGGCCCTGGGCATTATCCAGCAGCAGCTGTTGGTAATAAGCTGTGGCTGTTAAGGAACGTCGCCTTTAAGCTGTATAGCTACGGGGCACCGGAGCCAATCTACAGCAGCGTTCTGGCCCTAAACTTAGCAAACACCCCTGCTGGTCCCATAATGTAACCAAATTACTCTGCCCTTTTTTGTCTTCCCAGATTCTCTCGTGTCAGCTCCTTTTCTGCCCCTGATGGAGTCAAATCAACCTAATAGATCTGTAATGAGCCAGCCGAGCGTTGTAATGAAGTTCAGCCTCGAGCTCAACAGAGACGGCAAAGGGCGTCGTATGAATAGAGGTGATCTAAACAGACATATGATGTTTGGGGATGAGCTGAGGAGTTCGGTCAAGATCAGAGCTTAAGTTGTATGTTTGTGTGTTTTTTCTGTTGAGTTTTGCTCCCTCATGATCCTGCTGTATGTGTTAGGGGTGTGAATCGCCAAAGATATTATCATGATACTGAAGTCATTATACAATATTATCATGACATTGCGATATGTTGGGTATTATGAAATCATATATTGTGATTTTTTTTCCCACTTTTTTGAACTGCAACTCATTTTCCCAAAGTGAAACTCTGTCAGAACTATCTGTGTCATCCAATATGGTGCATTTTTCCGTCTATTCATCTCATTTTAATCATTTTTATTGCATCTTTTATTACCCCACCAGTGAGCATTTAGCACCACCCAGTGGCCAGAAAAGTCACTAATATTATAAAATGATGAATTATAATATGGCACAGAGCCACAGCTCATAGTCATAACTGTCATTAATAATCACCTGCTGTTTGATTTTATTTACCTGTTGTTGATGACCAAGTGGCTGTGATCGAAATACTATTAATAAAGATGACGATGATAATATCCAAAAAAAATGGGAGGGAAGCCACTTTATGCTGCAAGAAAGTTTAATGCCTTAGAAATGCATCATTTGCAGCACTTTGTAGTCAAATCAACACAAATATGACATAATGTCATACATGCAGACACTAGCAGTAGTGGTATTATAGTGGTCTGCATGTGTTACATTAAGCCTTATTTGTGTTCATCTGCTTGTAAAGGGTGCGTTTTTAAGACATTAGTTTTTGGGGTTTTTTTGCAAAATAAAGAAAATTGTTCCTCTGAGGTTTTTTTATTATGTGATACACTGGATGCAGCAGCTTTTAGGCACGATTCTGTCAGGTTTTTGAATGTGGTGTCAGTGTCCAGATCCTTAGTTTTCACCCAAAACGGGGCGTGAAGGGGGCGTGTCATTCTGTGTGACGTTGTGCTGTTCGCGTGTTTGTCACACCCTTATTGCAAATTTTTTTTTGCCACATCTTGATCAGCTGGATCAGCCTCTTCGATTTCGAATTGCACAATATCAAACAGGTTTATTGCAGTGTGAAAAGAACAGGGATGGATGTTGAGCCAAAACTCAATGAGCAGGTTAAACAGGAAGTGTTTCTGACCAGATGCAGCATATCTGTTAGCTTGCAGTATTAGCCTGCCTGCACTAGCTCCGTCTCAGACTCCCTGTTAAATATGAGCCATGCTGATGTCACCACAACTTTATCCGAATGTCCAAATTATTATTTTTTCTTTCAAAGCAAAACAGAGCACACACTGGTACAACAGGTTGAGGAGGATGACAGGCTGTCACCATATTTTTTTCTTTTCTCCAAAGTCGTATTTGATCATTTAAGTTTCTGTGAGCTCCCACTGTTCTGGAAACACCGCAGAAATCTTTTAGTATAAATGCCAAGTATGTGGTCCTGTGTCTAAATTGCCTTATGTGTGTGTTCTTTAAATCAAAATACTAAAAATCTGCCAAATCTGTTTTGTCTGTTGTCTCCAGTGTTTTTAATTCTGCTCAGATTTGAAAATCCTCTAGCGTGCACCAGGCATTAATCACTAAATACAGAGAGCAAGTCTCCTCTGTACTGTGATCTCTGATCAAGATGGAAAGATTAAGTCACATTTTATGAGTGAAGGAAATCAAATCTGAGTGTTGGGGGTCTGTGCAACTTCTCTTTGATTTGAGGATTAGAGCTGTGGACTGTTCACCGCTGTCTTAACAATTACTCTGAGTCTAATGGAAGCGGATGCCGTTAATGTTCACATGCTGGAACCAATGTAGATCTAGCAGTGCTCTACATCTTGTATTCCGTGTGTGTCGTCTCATACTGCTTGGTCGAAAACACTGAGCTGAACAATCTCACACTATCAACACGCCATCATTTATAACAATCTGATGCAATTTCTCAGCAGTCAAGATATTACAGTTTAATTTATTACTTTGATATAAGACATGGATAAAATAAAACAGCAGTAGGTTTGAGTGATTGCCATGTCAGCTGCCAAAAAAAAGGCAGAAAGTCGGAGCAGTATCAGAGGCACCACTGGCAACATAAACAGTTTAGAAGCCAGGATTTATTGTCATTAGTGCTAATAATGTCATTACTACGCCCTAGCACAGTAACACTGAATATACAGCCAGGCATTTATATTTTTATGTAAGTCAAAAATGTAATTGCATTTCCTCCTATCCTTAATATCAGCCCAGAGGCATAAAGACTGCTTTCAACATGCATACTCAGATGTCATTGACCTGAAGACTTGTAATCTAAACCTTCTCCAACTTCAAAAACAATCACAACAGTAAGAAAAAGGCAGCAGGCTTCACTTCCCCAATCTACACATGGTGCAGCAATACAGAAACACAAATACATCCTAAAGGAGGGAGAGAGATGAAAAAATAACATCAAAAGGAGCCTGTCAGGATACTTCTGTGTGGGGAACAAGAAAGTCAGAGCTGTGCTTTTTCATCTTCTACTTTTTCATGGCCAATTGCAGAAAGATGTAGCAAGGAGCATGCAAGCTAGCAAGTGAATGTAAACGTTAGCTAGCACGCTAAGGGTAAGAAGTCATTACAGACCCAGTAAACATTACTGACTACAGCATATTGTGGTGCTTAGTGCAAAAACATGTTTAACTTGCATCTGAACGACGCGGCAACATTCACAGTCGCCATGTTGGTGGTGCAAGAAAACTCTTGGCTGTAATCGCCTGCTGCCGTTTCTACAGTTGAGAAGTTTGTGACGCACCTTCAGCTACATATGGCTTTCACTGAGGGTGTGACGTGTCCATCATTCTGTCCATCACCCAGTCTCTCCCCGCAAGCAATCAGGCTACTGAACTGCTGACCTCTGACTCCACATACACACATACTTAACAACCTTGAGACTTAAAAAAAGGGGAGGATTTTTAGATTGGGGGGGTCTCTTTGTTTTAGCATTCTTAATAATAGAACAAAATAATGACAATTATTGCCGGCAAATTAATTTGCCTCTCTGGCATAAATGTGCCCAGATCTCTGGGATCAGCTCGTGCAAGACACATTTTTTCTCCCCTCTTCTTCTGCTGTCGCTGTATTGTTGTCTGGGTGGAAACAGACTCGTAGGCCGAATATTTCCTCAAATTGAAAAATTTTGCCATAAAACAGATGAAATATGGGAGAATCCTGACCTCAGGAGGAAACCGGGAGAGGGCGTGAAAAACGGGATACTCCTGAGAAAAACTGCACTTTAGACCATTGTTGTTTTGTGCTCTCTATTGCACTGCAGCTAATCTGTTTTTTATACTGTATTTATTTTAGCTTTCAATACTGTGTTATGTATTGTTGTGTCTTTTTCACCCTTTTTATGTCAACAAAGTTTTGACGAGGCACTGAGACCAAGAATTTCATCACTGATAACAATTGCTATTGTTATTATTGTTATTGTGTCTTGAAATCATGAAATCTTGTTCCACACTCATTTTTTGGACTGTTTTGAGTGCACCTTTAGTACACTGCATTTTCACATACTTCTTGGTGTCTCTGCACTTCAGGCACTTATGCACTCAAAATATTTAGTGTTTAGTTCTAGTCTTTTCAACACACTCAAAGTGCTTTGACAACACAAGTCTGCATTCACACACTAAGGGCAGGTGACTTCTCGACAAACAGCCAACCTGCTCATCAAGAAGTCATACACACACATTCAGACACCAATAGCACAGCCATCGGGAGCAATTCGGGGTTCTTGCCTAAGGACACTTTGACACCTAGACCAGAGGAGCCGGGGATGGAACCACCAACCCTCTGGTTGGTAAACGACCTCCTCCACCTATTGAGCCACAGCCACCCCAAAGTATGAAGTATGTGATTTGGAACACGTCTAAGGTGTCCATAAAAAATCTAATGGGGGAACATTTTTTGATAAGAGAAATCAGTTGTAATGTAATCCAGCCGAGTGTGATCAGGATCTTCTCCAGATGTCAGATGCATACCAACGCCAGAGGGCAAAATGTTTAATTTGAGTTGTACGCATACAAATGAGGCGTTCATGTTCAATTAACCTCAATCAAATAACACACCTATCACAATGTCTGATCATCTTTTTTAAAAAATGTATTAGCTATACATCCATGCACTGTTATACATTTGCTGGTCCAGGTTCCTGGTTTTCAAGCCACTGTTGTGTTGTGTTCAGACACACTGAAGCATAAAATGGCATAAATGCTCAAATGAAGCAAATGCGTCGCCAATTAATTGTAGTGAGTTAAACTTGTTCCCTGTGGTTGGGGATGAGAGCTGGACGCCTTGAGTAGTAATTATCTCAGGTAGCTATCTCATTACCACTCTGTTCTGGTGTGTAAATGTGGCCACGGGCTTGGCTGTTATATTGACGAGCAGCCATTTTGTTGGGTTCTTCTGAGGTCATGCTGTGTATCACCGGAGCAGTAAAATAACTTAAATACTGGTTGCATTTAAGGGATAATGAGTTTTTTATTGTCTCCATTTGTGATGTGCGAGACTTGCTCAAGTTGCCAGTTCACTGATATCAAACAGAACATTGACTCAGTGTGCAGATATTAAAAGATCATAATGATGAAAGTATAATTTATTTATTTATTTATTTTAAAACTTTTTTTTACATTTTTATCAATGCTGTTTCACTGTTTGCAGCTGGGCTGTTCTTCATGCCTGAATGAGGTTTAAATTTAAAACAACTTTCTTAAAAAAAAATCCCCATACTGTTAATAAATACATATTGCTAGACATTTAGGGTTGAATATTCTTTTTTTTTTTTAATTTCCAAATGGTGTTGATGTTAAATGAAGTGAGTTAATGCACCCTACCTGCCGTGACATCTCAGCAAAGGAGAAAAGTCTGGTTGCATAACTTTTACCTCTCTTAAAGGAAACAAAAAGCTCTGATTTTTTTGTCGCTTTAAACAAGTTGCAATCCTTCTGCTACGGGCACCTTTCTGAAGGTGTGTTCACATACAATGCAAAGCAAAAATGCAAACCCATGAAAAGACATAAGTTTGTACCGAGTGATGCTCATGACACGACGACAATTCTGTGAAGAACAAATCTGCAACATTCGCACCGAGTTCCGATTTTTCAACTTCAGC
>JAQFJB010000016.1:2996570-3007497 GCA_029874875.1 Naso minor
CATCTAACAGTGTGAATCCAAAAGTAAAATGACAAAAACTTGACAACAAAATTTAAAAATGGGGTGATGCATCTGTAATTTTTTCTTTCTATTTATTTATTTATTTATATATTTTTTGTGGTGTATACCAACAGGCACAAAAAAAATAAAAAATTCTAAGAATGTTTATAACAACTAACGCTTTATGACACTTTTCCACCTTGCACACAGTAGTATACTGTAATTTTAGTAATCTGAATCAGAATCCAAATCTGAAATGTGAATTCACATCAAGCCATCATGTTAGCCCTTATATTAATTTTATTCATCATCCAGACTAAAGACTTGCCACACATGAGCTGGAAATGATGGGCTCAATTTTGCAGATGAGGAAGGGTCAATTACAGTGTAATGCAACATCCCAGTGGAGTTATTATGTTTATATTGCCAGTGATAAGTCAGGGATGATGCTGTCTGCTTTTATGACTCCACACCCAGTATCAGCAAAGAAGTAATAAAACTTGCCCTTCGCTCTGAGTGTGCGTGTTTTTCTTTCTGCCCCGAGGGAAAACAGCCAGATACAGAAAAAGATGGGTCCCTAAATGCAGAAAAGAAACAACATGAATAATTCACCCACTGTAAGTTGAGTGAATATAATGTGCATGCATGTGTTTATGTGCATGTTTATGTAGGTTCATAGATGGTACAAAAAGAAGAGCATCCAACGATGTTTTTCTGTAGCATTCCTTCATGCAGGCTTCCCTTTGCAGCAAGTGAAACTGTCACGTCAAGAGAGAAGAAGCAAGTAAGATTCTGCACTAGTCAGTTAATGAGACACGGAAAGAACGAGAGAGGGGGGCTGAGGCAGAGATAGACAGAGCAATGGTTGGTGTGCTGATCCGGTGTGTCTGTGGACCCCTGAGAGAGCTAAGCCTATTAGCTAATAAAGAGGAAGTGGATGAAAACAAGGCAGAGGTGGCCTAATCAGGTTGGCCTGAGGTGTGAAGGCTTAAGTAGTAGCGGCTGGAGACCCTGAAACTTGTAAGACAAGGACCTTGCTCACAGTCAGTCGCCCTCAATACTCCTTTCCTGAAACAGACACCCGTGAGGTGTAACAAAGTCTCAGCTTTGTGAAACCCAAAGGAGCTTCTGTTTTAATTATTGCAATGTTCTGTAACGGTCAGTTCCCACTGTTCCATTTTTCTCATTTCTCCATCAGAACTGATAGTGAGACAACAGCGATGGGAACTGATCTTCAAACGTGCTGTCCATGATCATGCTATCATGACCATGGGATCTAGTTTCGAAGGCCCTTGAGATTTCTTGCGTGACCGTAGAGCCCAAGAGATGTATTTGGGATTAAATTTCATTTCTGTGTTAAATTAATAAATTGTGCTGAGAGATGCACTTGATAAAGTTACCTTGTTGGACACGACTGTGATCATGAACTAATTATACATCGACAGAGAATTCCGCTGACAAAGTAAAAAAAACACAAATCTGACTTTATCTCGACATTTGTGCGCAGGCTGCACATGTGTGATACGTGTGCCCTTGTGTGTACTTGGCGCGGTCCTCTGGAGAGAGGCGTGAGGTGACAGACAACACCTGTCAGGGCTGGTGGCGAGGTAAAACATTCAAGATACAGAAACTGCAGGACAAACCATCACTATGCCAACTTCATTTACAGGGCCCTATGATTTCCACGATCACGGAATTGCGGAATTGGCCAATAAAACGAAATCTATTGTTGAACACGGAATCACGGAATTGACCGGAATCTTAGTGAAATTCTTTTTCTGGAAGAAAGAGAAACATTTATCTGGAGAGAACTTTCCTCAGGGGTTGCTGATGTGTGGGACCACCCGAATGTTACTTCACAAACACCCTCCCAAACAAAACAAGTATTTCGAAAAGGGCCGCCTGAGACACCGGAAAATTCGGCAAAAAACCCCCCGAAACTCTTTACGTTAACTTAATAGCCTGCATTCTTTTCACAACCTGCTAAGTGAATTGTGCGCATGCAAATTATGATGTAAAGATGACCTCCAGTGGTGCAAGAATAGCAAATCATCAGAATCAGAAAAGTGAACTGATCCCTGAGGGAAAATGAAGTGATGTTACAGCTGCTCTCATACATGAAGAATTAAGATTATTTGATTTGATATAATTAGAAAATAATAACAATGAGAAAAGATAAGAAAGAGAAACCAGCAAATCTGAAATGGAATGTTTTGTTTTACGTTTTTCTGCAGTCATGTATTTTGTTTTATACTTAAATCAATGCAGAGCTTTTTAGAATATGGTAACTTTGTAAGTTTGAAACACTTATTAGTGCAAGGTTGCTTACATCATCAAATTTACAGTTATTTCTTATTAAACTGGATTTCTTATGAATTCACAATAATAACACGTTCTCCTAATGGTAAATCCAGCGTAAAAGGTAAAATAACAGAATTCCAATATATTAAAATGGAAAAAATGGAATTTGGGAAAAAATAAAATGGAAGTTGGAAAAAAATTAAACAGATTAATAGGACCTTTTATCCACCCAGGCCACAGATATGTGCACAGTCAAAGACACACGCACACACAGGTTTGACAAGACACCATTGTAATACCGATCATTTTCAGATACCCTACAGTATATAGAGACTGCGTACACAGACTTAGGTTTGCCGAAAGACCATGTGGACTGTGGAGGGTCACCAATTATGTTGTCCATTTATTAATATATTACTGAGAGGAAAGATTGGGCACGCAACACAAAGAGAAGCATGTGGCACTTTCAAGTCCTGGACAGGAGAAGGCACTCAGGGATCTCTGGCAACACAATGCATATTTCAACAGGAGTAGAAAGAGAATAAAGTAAAAAGGAAAAATGTTGGCTCCCTCTTTACTTGGAATTCCATGCTACTGTGAATAATTTGTCCCTGCACGTCCCTTTAAAGTAGACCTTAAAAACCAATTGAGACCACCCCTCCACACTTCAAGTCTGTGAATAATTTCAATTGGATGAAATATGGGACAGCAATAAAAATACAACTTATGACTGTGGGACAATGATTGATTTGGCACAGTCACTAGAAAAGAGGCGACCATTAAAAATTGACACGGGTGTGTCTGTGGCAGACGTTTCATGCATTATTTCAAGTGGAATGAGGAACTTTCATATCGGCAGATGGAAATTAATTATTAAGGGGCCTTAACCATCTCCTCCTGCATCTTCTCCCTGCCGTCCCTTCATCTGATCCACTCACTGGGACAAGTGGCAAGTGGGTTTCACTCAGGATGTTCGAGTGCACTCTGTCTTGACCATTTAGTTTTCTCTTGACCTCAGATAGGAGTAAAATCTGATTTTCAAGAATATTACACAAACTAACCTTGCTCTAAAACGCCTATGGGATATATGTATGCGCCTTTTGTGCCAGAAAAAAATCCCCTTTAAAAATCACAGGCTATTGGTTAAATGATATCCTGCAGTCCCACACTTAACAGCTAGCTCTGAGAGAGCCAAGTTGGATTTCCACCAAGGTCTTTAAACTGCAGCTTGAGGGTATCGATTTCTACTACTCCGGTCCTGAGAGCTTAAAAATAAAAAGTTTGGGTTATATGTGTGTGCATGTTAAACACTGTCTCTGTCCACAAGGAATATTAACGGTATTTTGAGGAATGATGGCGCTGACATCACTGTTCTGGGTTGTAACACCCACAGTGACCTCAGCGTCTACTGGTGGCTGTTTGGAGCCAGCCAGACTATAAACAATGACTGACATGTCTGTTGCTAATGGCTTAAGTGAAAAGGTTAGTTTGAATTAAACTTCTCTAATATCCATCATTTTAGAAAACATACTGGACCATGTTTTTCACGGTACTGTCTTGAGAATGTGTTCTTTTTATACACTCAGCGGCCACTTTATGACAATAGCTCTGTCCTAATTGAGGGAGCGAATCCTCTGAAGGATGTCTGTCGAATCGTTGCATCACAGCGGTGTGACGAAGGCTGTTCCATTTCAAAAGCTCCTTCAGATGCAGCTAGCAAGTTCAGCCTATGTCTCACACATCGTGAAGGATCAGCAGGAACCATCGTGGCCAAACATATCCCAAGAAACACTGTGCACCAGTGACCACAGTTTTTTGTTTGTTTGTTGTCTTAATGCTAAAAATTCCTGGCCCTATTTTTACATGTACAAGTATTTATGTAACTGTCAACGGAGCATTGCATCGTGACTCAAGGGTAAGGAGAGGAACAGCTTCTGACAAAAGCAGGAAATGCTCCATAAATTAGACAGTTACATTTAACAAGGCTGCGGCTCAGCCTTCGCGGCCCACGCAGGCGTGGCCTCCACGGGCTGCGTTCTTCGAATCGGGACACAGTTAGAGTAATGTAGTCCAATGTAGCAGTCCTGCCGTAAAATCTACCGTCCAAAAGCTGACAAAGTTATTTCTTTGGTCTCATTGTCTGAATTGCGACAATACATAAATATATTTCTTACTGAGGTCATACTTTAAGGGTGCTGTTGCCCTGGTCTGCATCATATACTGACCTACTCACATATGTAAATGGTGAATGAACTGTATTTATATAACGCTTTCAACCCATTAGGAACTCATACACACACATTCACACACCAACAGCCATCTGGAGCAATTTGGGGTTCAGTATCTTGCCCATGGACACTTCAACATATGGATCAAACCACCGACCTTCTGATTGGTAGACGACCCGCTTTACCTACTGAGCCACAGCTGCCCCGTGTGGGGCCTCGCTTGATCACATCATTTTGAGCAGAGTTATGACACATCACTTGTCTAACATACATGAAAAGAAGTATGAGGCGTGACTACACGACAGATAGGAGTCAATCTTTAGATACCAGTTCTTACATCAATAAGAGTCCACATAGTGTTACTATAGCGACAGCGTCCTTCACAAACACATACACAGTCAACTGGGCTGTACAGAATGTCTCCTTTTACATTCAAAGTAAGGCTGCATGATTTTTTAAAAATATTTAATTGCAATTAATGGAACTGATATTGCGATTGCAATCTGATTTTCAATATTAGAAGAAATTATAATTTTTTACATGAGTTTAATTCTCTCATTTTCATTGAAAAATATATTTTAAAAATTATAAGTGTGATTTTCTGGGTTCAGAACCAAACAAAGATGTCTTTTTAAAAATCTGGGAAACATGATGTGTGGCCAGTACAATGCCCTTTGGATAAAAATCAATTTTTGACACATACATTTCTCCTGGAACAAATATTGTACCTAAAAATTTCAATTTATTGTGAAGCCCTAATTGAACGTTTCAACTGAAATTTCCAAAGAAGCCTTGAGTTTGACTGCAGGATTATAAAACTCTCATTCGTCCCTACATCCACAACACTCCTCAGCAAGCAGCCACAGACATAATAACATACCTCGGCTTGAGAAGCTATTTATTTTACTATTTATTTTTATTTATTATTACTCTCTTCTTTCTTTACCTTGTGCCTTGACATGTCCATGTTTACTTAGGAATACGTGTAAAATTCAACTATGTGCAATATGCAATTGAATATTGTGAAACCATGTCAATCCTATTATGTAATTGTGTTCACTGTTTGCTTTTCGGCCCTATCACTGGGTCTGTCATGTATGTTTTTTATGTGCAGCTGTACGGGACAATAAAGGTCATCTTATTTGTGTTTGCTTGCCGCAACCAGTCAGATAACCTACTATTAGCAGTGAGCTTGCAAGCAACGGCGAGCAACAAGGACGTGTCTTTCTGTGTTTAAGTGTTTTTAGTTCTAAACTCAGCACTCCTTTCAGATATTTCCTTCAAGGCTCATTTCTTCACACCTTCTCTCTGTTTATGAAGTAAAGTACATTTTCCCTCAAGTAAGTTCTGCAGTGCAAAGGGTTAGACTACTTGTGGGCTGTAGCATTATCTGGTGGAGGAGAACTCCTGTTGTTAAAACTTGTTTAAAACTTCATGAAACATGGAGAATCATAAATTTTACGAAGGCATATTTTCCAGAAAGTATTCTCTTTGTTTGTAATTTTGTAATTTAAATTTTTTGAGGAGATCTCTGTACTCTATGTTGCCCTTGAGATTTCAAAGGTTCTCTCAAAATTCACAGTTATTGAACTGGACAAATAAAATGTCATTTTTTGATTTTCCACAGAGGTTGGATTCTAAACCACAAATAAATATGTCCATGGTGTTTAAAAATGGACACACAAATGAAGCAAAAACCATTCCTCTTCTTAACAATGTCTAAAGAAAAAAGCAATATTACTAAACTCTTTCCTGATAATAGCGATGGGCATTACAAGCTAAAATACTGTACAACTGCCCTTGTTCGGAAAAGAAGGCGCCACTAGGCTTAGGCAGATATTACAATATCATCTAATGTCGCAATATTTGTCATCATTTACAATATTTTACACAATATTAATATCAAACAGCTGTTACAGCAGCTTCAGGCTTTTATTTTGAAAAGAAAATGCATGCAGAGCTGCCCTGGTGGAGAGCTTATCGCAGGTTATTTAGCATGACGTAGGCATGCATGCAATGCTTTGATACACACACATGGAGGACTTGGTTTGGAAGAATGGCAGCTCACCATGGGGTAATATTTTGAGTTTAAAGTAGAAGAAAAAAGCGAGCCACCTCCCGCTCCCTGGAAGATACCATCTTGTGTAGGGAAATTTGGGCGGGGCCATAACATAATAACACTTTTTGGACTCATCCAAGCCTGTGTGCCACACACATTACAGCAGCCCCTAATGCAATACTACAAATGCGAGGGAAAAATATTAAGACAACACAACAGTTGCGTAAAATCTTGTGCAAATTGCATGTTAACTTTTTTAACAAGTGATGCAATATTTTATTTTAACAAAATTTTATGTTCTTTGACACTTAATACTTTTCAGATTTAATTATAACTATTCTCCCTCCACTCTCAAATCACAAAATTCAGCCTCAGCATCTCAAAACACAAAGTGAGTCAGGAATACAAGGATCAACTTTCCTGACGGCAATTTTACCACAAAAGCAGCCTATTAATATTACATTGTGAATCTCACTTGTAAATGGCAGAATACGGCAGAACAAAGTTATGTTTTCTAATGTTTTCATTCTGACAGCTTTGCTGAGCAGAAACAAAAGTTTCTGAAGGTCATCAGAAAAAAAGTAAACTAAAAACAGCAAGTAATGTTTAAACATGTCTATTCTTCCGCCTGATCTCATTTTCTGGCTGCAGTAATTACAAATAAAAAATTAACTATGCTAAAGTTTGATTATGTCTAACTTTGAATAGAGAAAACATGGTTACTCTACATCATGAGTTCTTTGCAAAGCCACTCATTCAGTTACACAAACCTTTTCTTGCTGGTGGAAGAGGACGAGTGGAGTGGGTGAGGTATGACTGTGGAAGGTGAAGGTACCAAAGATGAAGTCAGATTTGTAATTGCAATTTTCTTTGCCAATCAAAAATTGCAGATTTTGTAAAGTCTGACCTCCTGATACAGAATTTTGCGAACTGTGATTTTATTTCCCCTTTACATCTATATTTTCAGTTCAAGCAAAATAGGCCTTGGAAAAGAAAAGAAAGTGAAAGTAACTAAAAGTCAGTAATATCAACAATAAAAATAACAGACCTAATTTTAAAAATTTCTTGGAACATGAACATGTCCTGTAAATTACATGTGATTTCAGGGTGTCATTCTCTCTCTCCTCTCTTAATAACATACTTAATACTGTTCTTTGTCTCTCTCTTTCCTTGACCCTTTACAAACTTGGCCAGACACGTGAGAGACGCGTCAAGAAACGCAGTGCAACCAAACATAGTCCGAGTCGGGCACGTCTTGCCAAGAAGAGCCAATAGCGAAGCAGCAAGCACAATAAACTGCAGGCTACATGGTATGTGATGTGACATGGAAGTGCTTCCCTTGTCTACATGCCTCGGTGTGGGGCTGGCGTCGGTCACATGACTCATCCTCAGTTTTACTGAGACTCATCCAGACACCTGCAGAAAAAGTGCGCTGGACTTCAGAGCTTTTCCTGGGAAAACAGCTTGAAGCTATTGTGCTGCTTGGTCAATAAACCAACCTTGCTTCTGAAAAGCTATTTGACTTTGAAAGTAGTGATGTTACCATCACACTACTGAGAAATGTAGTTAAGTTAGTGAGGTTGCTACGTGACGCTACTGCCCAACACTGGTTTTCACTCAGCTCCCTTTTCGACCAACAAGAACCTGGTGTTAGTTTGGTGCTGGTGCTAGTGCCAGTGCTTAGTTGGTTTAACTTGCGTACCTCCTGTTTGCTTTTCCATTTGCAAGGAGCCAACTCAGAGCCACACCATTACGTCACCGTAGATCGTAATCAGTTCTTCCCTCTAGACAAGCAAAGAGTTGATGCTTGTCTGGCACCAGTTTTGAAAGCCAGGAGCTGGTGCTTAGGCTGTCAAAAAGCAAAGAACTGGTGCTAAGTTAGGCTCTGGCTCCAAACCGGCCCTGGAACCAGCTCGGTGGAAAAGGGGTATCAGTCAGTCAAAACCAGTCCAATCAGTCTTTGGATCTAGTATGGGTTTTGTCTGCTGGTATGCAGTGGATGGCTGGCTTCACTGAATCAGCTGAGCAGTGTGGATAGTGGAGTGAATGATCCAAAAAATTTCCGTGATGACCGGAGGCTGCTGATACCGTTGAATGAATGTGACAAAAGGATTAAAGGACATTACTTTATTGCTCTCACCATGCTAAGTGAGGGTGCTGCAACAACGTGCCGATTTTCCTCAACTCTCTGTGTGAGACTTCCACACTGACGAGGTGCTGTTCATGTTTTTTGCTTGCTGTGGTTGTAGCACGTTTGGCTGTAAGGCTCGAGTGTAATGTGGGGCTGTGAGGCGCTACGTGCAACCTGAACTAACGCACGCAATGTAACTAGCTACACAAAGAAGATGCGGCTGGCCACTAATCAAGATGCTGTTACAGATTTGTATAATAGCCCTCTGGACAAAGATCCCCCCCCCATGGAAGAAATGAGGAATAAAACCAGGGGTCCTATTACACTGCATGTATAGGTAATGTCATGAGATGATCCCTGCCAGCAGCGTCTGCATGAAAAGCAGAGCCTACGGAGGATCAGTCTGTGTGAAGAGGGGAAAGAAGGACAGTAAAGGAGAGGAGAAAATTAAAGAAAAGGACACCAAGGAAAGCTCTTTATTTTTGCCATCAGTTTTCTTTTAAACTGGATACTGTTGTGTCAGTAGGAGAGAGGCGAAATGAGACCATTTCCAGGCTAATTACTGAAACCTTCCCTTCTAAAATAAACATTCAGAGGCAACGATCGAAGTAAATACCACCTCTTTTGCCTGAGTGGGGGCCCAGTACTATTTTCACCACCTGCCTGCTGCGTGTACAGTGTCATCAAAAGTGATACTCTGAAAATGCCTCTATGCTTGCCAAATAAACTTATCACTTAAGCTCAACAACACACACACTTTTACTAATACACACTGCAGGATGAAACATAACACTCCCTTGCCCCAATAAATAATAACAATGGCTGCATAAGCTGAATGATAAAAGAGAAGTACTTACAAGTTCTTATCTCTGTTTCCGCCTGCAGCTTTCACTCGTGCTTTCTGTCTCTTACCCCTGCTCTCCTCAGCCATGTCACTGCTCATGTAGATGTATGCATTGGTGGAAACCTGAGGAGGATCTATTACACTCTCACTCATTGATGCTGAGTGCATGCTGAAGGCTTGTCCATGTGAATAATTATGTGCCTTGTCTGTCAGAAAGAGTTAAAGTAATGAAACAACTTTCTATGATGAGCCATAGAAACATCCATACCAGTCAAAACATTGTCTACGGAGATCCAAGTTCAGGTAGAAGCTAAGTAAAAAGTAGCAGGTAGGCAGAAAGTAGCCAGACAGTGGAGAGTGGAGAGTTTTGTCCATGTGCAGAGGAGATTGTTAACTACAGATGAGAAAGCGGGGTACATAAAGCCAAAGCCCTTCTCTAACTGGGTTATAGGATTTCTCTCTACGTCCATTAGTCTGGCAATGAACCGCTGGCCTTTTATGACTTCCCACAACGGTGCTTGCTTTTCCTTTTCTCCTCTTCCTCCTACTCGTATCTCTCACTGAGCATTTTTGCAAGTGGAGGAGGATATATATAAAAAATTTAGACTGTGTCAATTATCCTTTAGAATAAAATAATAAAAAAAAAACTGATGTGATGACATCTTGAAATGTTGGCAGGTTTATATAGGTGAAAGAACCAACAACAGAGGTTGGTGGTTCTGGGCCTGTATTCAAAGAGATTCTTAGACTACTCTCAGAGAGCTCCATACCTATGCTGAGGTCAGACTTCCAGATATTTTTGTCTGTTTAAAAGTTCAATGTGTCAGATAAGGCGATTAGAAAGTCATAAATTTTTAGCCATGTCCTTGCCGAGAGGCATAACACGTTGCTCCCCAGCCAATCATCGTTTGCAGTTCAATGTGCGTGAGGTCACCAGCAAGCAAGCACTTGCTACTGACTATTACAACTACTGACAAGCCATCATGGGAGGTAAACAAAAAACCAAACATGCTAGCCTTTTTGTCGTAAGGTTGTGAGGTGTCCTAGATGCAGAGTCGAATGTCGTCCATTATGACATACTATGAAACGATCGATTGTCATGCCTGATGCTCAGAGATCGTTTCCGAGCCTACCCGATGCCCTGTGTCTGCCCTGTCGGGCTATTTTCAGGCTGATATCGTGTAGTCTGACTTTGCCAATAGCCTAAAAATTTCTAACAAGGATTCTTAGCTTAGGAGTGATTTAAGAACATTCTCCAAGCAACTCTACACAAGGACAGAAACTTTTAACTTAGTGAGGAGGCATGGTTAACCCCTTGTTAGGTTTGACACATTCTTTTAAAAGATTTGACTGGTTTATCCAAA
>JAQFJB010000016.1:3094597-3105889 GCA_029874875.1 Naso minor
ACAGGGAGACGTATGTTTGTTTAAGAGGTGTGCATCTCTTCGACAAGTGTGAGATAAGAGTGAGCAACAGCCTCACGCTGGACATTAAAGCTCCGGTGTGCACAAGCTTATTTCACAGCTAATATTTACAAGGAAATTACAAGCAGTGATGTGTTGACTGGTTCAGACCCATTTGAAATATATGATGCAATGTTTTTGCTTTCACTGTAATATTAAAGTATGCTGTAACAAGACAGAAATATTGTAGGAAGGGGGGTGTTTATAGCAACAGCCATCGGTGTCTGAAATTAACTCTGACCTGTCAATCATGGCCATTTTCAAATTTTAAAATGAATGCAACAGCCCGTCTTATTTCTAAAACTATATCACTGACAGGATCAAAGTTTAAAGTGCTAATTTAAAACCAGCATTCCCACCTATGCGGCACATGCTTTTTGTCTTAGTTCTCATTTTCTATTTTTAGCAGCCTCAGTTATTATGTGTCACCACATGGCATTAACATTAACTGCTTTCTATTTTCAACATTTCAGCTTCCTTTTTTTTTTTCTCTGCAGGCAAAAGTGTCACACACATCCCACTTTCTCTCCTCAGGCAGCTGGATTATGCCGTAGGACAGGACCTCTGAAGAAAATGGTTGCCCACTACTTTGACTGTCAAAACCCCACCGAAAAAAATATATCCAACGACCAATCAGATAAGCAGTGCCTGCAGGCTGTTTACCACCCGCAGTAGTTTCTTTGTATTTACATCCTTGGAGCAATATAACAATCTGGTAAGATGAACTCTCTCTGGAAGGGTACGTTTGACCAGCTGTGTGTTGATAAATATAAGCACAAAGTGAAAGGGAGGCGCCCATTTAGGTATTAGCATTTAACTTTGCTGCAAAGAGAAAAACTGTGTGTGCATGTGTGTGTGTGTACTTTGCTCTCTTTGCCAAAGCAAATTAGCTGGATATACTTGACCAATAAAAATGCTAATGGTTATCACTTTATTTGAACTGTATAATTTTACACTCAACCTACTATCAAGTGACTACATCTATGAGTCAAGAGAAATAATGGTTCTTCATGTGATCTAAAGGATAAAATGAAAGCTTGAGGTAAGTTTTAAACAGGACAAATGCCGCAAACGGACATTGCTGAAGACTGAACTGTCCAAATAAAGCATTCCTGAAATAACTGCTGTTTGTTTTTCCATTACCAGATATGACTCTTTCAACTACTGCAATCATTGCCACCATTCATTCATCGATCCAATATGCAATCCAACCCAGTTTGTGAGCGTGGAAACTTTTCTTTTGTGGATTCTGTCATTTTCTCTTTCTTTTCACACAAATCTATTAATAAGAGCTATTTTACAACATTTATTTACCTGATGATTGTATATACAGAAGTAGAGGATTACACTTTGATGCATTTCAGTATCTGGACTAAGTTTGGACAAAAACACTCTACAGTGAGCTTTGCTGAAGTAAAATGGGGATAAAAGGGAAGAGAAGAACTAACTCGAGGAATGGGCGATATGTACAAGGAAAAAAGAGAGAGACAGAGTGTAATGCAAAGAAATGCAGAGATGGGGAGGAGTGTGGCACCCTGAGTCTTGGTGACAGGCCGGGCCAGCTCAGAGGATGGAATGTTCCAGAGAAATATGTTGCCTATTCATGGAGGACAGGAAATAAAGCTCTCCCTCTCCACCTCTCCTCCCTTCCCTCTCAGCCCTCACTCCGTCACCCTGAATTCAGCTGCCTGTCTTTGCTCTGCACTCTCTCTGTGTCGACGTGGGTCCCTTCCTCTCCCCCCTTCTCCTGCCCTTTAAGCATTTTTTTCCTGTCCATCTTCCTTCATTTTAAATTAAATCCTTTTTCCCCCTGCATGCTTGGGAAACTCACACAGCATGGTGGTGTTGCACCAAGTCTGGTGGCGACTGAATGTAGTCCAGTCTGCCATCTTGGCAGTGAAATGAAAAGAGAAAAAAAAAATCCCTTTTTTTGCTGTGTGGCTCACTAATAACTAACCAGGGCATACTGACACTGTCGAACCAGCCAACCTGAGTGATGATTGGTTACCAGCCAAAGTGGATGGCGAGGAAGAGTACAAAGGCAGTTAGAACTTGTTTATATGCACACCTGTAGGATGTGTGATCTCTTTACAACAGCAGATAAAGTGGAAAATAAGGGGGGCGAAGCACAAATTTACAGTGACCATAAAAACAAGTATTAAGGTCAACTAAAAAACGAGTGAGGCTTGCACACGTGCATGTTCCTGACCACACACGCATAGAAAGCAGCTCATCCATTTTGGTATAGGGGAGCATTACAGGGTGAAGGGCAGAGAGAGGTCTAGCTAGGGTTAATCCTGAGATCAGTCCAACACAAACACACAGGCTTGCACTGGTTAAGCAGCAGTTAATAGTGAGAATCATTACTACAGCAAAAGTTGCTTCTCTGTGTTTATGCCCTTAGATAGAGCTGCACACACTCTATAGCAACTAACAAGCATCAAAATCCAAAAAGACAACTAGACAAAAAGCATGCAACCAACGTAAATATCTTTTATTTAGTTAACATACAGTTCAAGCAGCATGTTCACTATAAGAAATATAAATACATTAAAGTAACTGTATATTTCATATAAAATATAATTTAAAGGCTATATTTGGCTCACTTGGTATATCTTTGTCATCCACAATGCACCAAAATGCACTGCGAGGGGCCGTAAGGATACAGCCATTACAGCCACCCTAGCCGGCTAAATGCTACAATCAACATGCAAACATGCTAATAATGACAATGCTATAATGTTACCATGTTTTACATCTCAGCTTAGATTTATCATTACTAATTACAGCTTAACAGTAGCCCACTGTAGGTACAACTGAAGCTCATAGGGATGCCATTAGCTTTGCAGGTATTTGGTCATAAACCGAAGTGTTGGACACATCCATATCACACTTTGGACCATATGATGGTGTTGAATATAATGTAAAAAAACGACAAACATGAGTGAAAGTTCATAGAAAGTTCATATGTCACCGACTAAAAGATGGTACAATCCTGTACACCATGAAGGTGTTGATTCTACCATAATTATCTTGAAAGGATGGGAGATGTTCGAATGCTTTAAGGTTTGCAGGTAACTCATAATTCTGTGCGTCCAATCATTATTAAGAAAAAACATGGTGTCTGATTGTAAACTGACTGTTTTAACTGAAGCTAGTCAACATTACAATATAAGCACATCAGTGTAGAAAAGAATTTCCTCTAAATTTTGATCATTGTAACATTTTTCTTCATCCATAGTCATCCAGTGAGTGAAACAGTAATAAATGTAATAAAGTGGGTAAATGTACTCTCATTCTGTCTAAAAGTCAGCTTACAGTAAGTGACTAGTAATTGACTAATGTTGCGTGTTAAGGTCCAGGGCTGACATGCATGCTTGATAAGTTGGAGCGATGGGAATAAAAGCAGTGCAGAGAGGTGGAGGGTTTTGATGTTAGGCAGGACGAACGATAACATACTGAGGAGCAACGGACAGAGGGAACAAGACAAGGACAAAAGGGAGAGGGACAGAGAGAGAACAGGTCTTAGCTTGATAAGCTTTGTGTTGACCTATATAATGCACAGAGATTCATCTGCTTTCCAACATCTACTCATTGATTCTAGAGGCTATATGTAAGCCATATCAACAGACTAAATGGCTTACATACAGAGAATTATATTTAGCCTGCAAGATGTATTTATCATATGGGTTATTTTTGTGTATTATGTATGACTTTTATTTATTCATCAATATATTAATTTTTGTTTTGGGAGTAGCATAAAGGGATGACAACGTGCATTCTGTTGTACAATGCTGTGTATGACAATAATAATAATAATAAAATTACTCTTTTACCTTGTACAGCAAATTGTTTATTATCAAGCTTCATCTCAATTCACTTGGAAGCCAAACAGTAAATTTCATACAATAAATTTTCCTCACTTCGTTCCCATCTAAGAGCTTGTCATTTATCTTTACTCATTTTTAACTGTGAATGAAAAGATTGTACCATAGCTTATTACTGAAGAGCAAATATTGCCGTTAACCAGAGTGGTGCAATCTCCCCACAGACTGATCTTGGCTATCCACCAAGATATTATAGTTTTCATGATTGTGGATTGGCATCGTTGTGTGGCTGCAAGAAATTTTTATCTTTGCTATTGATCAATCTGTCAGGGTTTTTTTTCAGAAGACGCAGGTTGTGTGAAATTAAAGCTAGGGATTAAACATACATCTACTGAGAGGGAGAGATGAAAAAATTTACACTTCAGCTGCATGTATGTATTCTCATATACAGTGGCTGAGAGTTGAGGGAGGCAATAGCCTGAGGTGAAGGGAGGAAAGGTCATAACAGAGGTGACAAAGGGAGGTGGTGGATGACGGAGGAAGAACTGCAAAGCAGCAGCAGCAGCAGAAAAATAAATAAACAAAAAAATAAATAAATAAGACAGAAAGGGTTGAAACACGGAAACGAAGTGCTTGCAGATGCTTCCAGTGTGAATGAAAGAAAAAATTAGAGAAAAGAAATGTAGAACAGAAGGTCAAAGACCAGAATAAAAGAACAAGAGCTGAATAAAAAGAAATGGAATGTACTCCAGAACAGCTAAAAGCGAGGGCAGAGCGGAGGATTAGAGTGACTAAGTGAGAACAGGAGATAGGGACAGCAATGAAGTAGATGGATTAAAAACAACAGGACAAAAGGAGGATAGAGGGGAGGATTTGTTATGGTTGAGGAGGGAACATGAGCCACTGACCAACAGCGAAATTTGTAGGAGCTTCCTCTCTGAGTCTGAGAGTAATACCACCCTGAGTTAAAAGCAAGATAATGCACAAATGTTCATCCTGTGTTTTACTAGAAACAGTGGTTTATCCTGGTCACAGTCTGAAAATGGTCTGATGAGAAAAAGAATTAAAATTTCAATCACCCTGCTGTGGTAGTCTTTTTATAATGTGGCAGTGAATGCAGCCTACACATGATGCATCGGCTATAAGAGAGTCAAACCTTAATGCAAAACTGTAGGATATAATATTGATGACATGTTTTTGAAATGATGTTCAGAATGCAAACAGCATTTAAGCCCCTTTTAGTAATAAAACAAACAAAATAGGACATTAGAAAAAAGAAAAATGAAAACGGTAACATGAATACGGCAGTAATTCAGTGTCACCAACCTTGAAAAAACAAGCAAGTGGCTGTATTTCCAGAAATATTTCTATTTTAACTTTTTGCTCACACTATTGTTTGGTTGTTTTATTTATAATTTCTTTGTAATTGTATTTATTATTTTGTACGGTGTTATTAGTATTTATTACATGTGTTGCTTTTATGGTGCAGCTCCTTACAAATGAAAAAAGGTGCCACATATTAAAGTATTCAAATAGAAAAAAAAGGTAAATAATAATAATAATAATAATAATAATTAATACAGAAGCGATATTTTTGTCAGTTTGGGTGATGCATAGACGCAGGTCTAAGTTCTTGGTGCGAGGAACGCAAGTAGGTGAGGATATTTATTTTGGTAATTTGGTAAACAAAAGTAAGCAAATCTGTGGTGCAGCCTGGTGCAGTTAAGAAGGAGGAGTAGATAATTAGAAGCGGTGTCACAGCTGATTTCAGTCGTGCAGAATCCAAATTCTTATTTCCACACCTTCCCCTTCGGCCGAAATATTCCCCTATGAAACCGGACAGCCCTTCGAGGCTCTGATGCGTCATCAGAAGTCGTCGGTGGCATAGTAAATACACACGACGACTTGCAGTCAACGGCGAAAAATATCATGTAAATATGTTAAAAAAGCTGCACTGTAGTGCAAAAATTAGCCTTAAAACTATGCTAACTTAGATAATCAGCTAACGCACTGGACATGAGCAGGCACACGTACAAAACTAGCGATTTTTGTTAGCTTTGTTATAAACAACCAGTCTATAATACATTGAAACGGCATTAAACTAAGGTAATCCAGAGGGCGTCATAATTATGTACTTGAGAGAAATACTTACATTTGGGCATTGTGGGAAATTCCTCCATTTGTAGTGTGCCCCTGAAAAATCTCCGTTTGAAGGGCCAGATAGCCCTACCACTTACCGCTTCCCCTCTGCCTCAACATGGATCAGGACACCCCTACCCCTTCACGTGAACGCGCGAAACGAAGTGGTGGAGCTAAGGGGTGAATTGGGATTCAGCCATGGCCAATCAGATCAGCCCCTTGTGTTCCATTAAAGACCGCTGTGATGTGAAGAAGAAGATAGGTGCCGACACCCAAACTTCACGCAGGAGGAAACTGACATACCAGTCCGGAAAGTTCGGGCACATGATCACAGAATTTACGGTACTACAAGTAAGCCTCCACGGGCTGATGCAGTCAAACTGACTTGGGAGGAGGGAGCTTATTTTATAAATGGCTCTTCCTGTGGTGAAATGAGAACTGCTGCCATGCTGCACGTCAACTGCCTGATTCACATCCAATTCAACAAGAGCCAGTTCAATAATTTATATGATTTACTGAAATAGAAGGTTGCATTTAAAAGTACTGTTTTGATTATTTATGTAAATGGGATGAAACGTGGAGGACATCCACCAAACCTGCCTGTGGAATTTTGGATAGGTCTGTTCATACGCCCGCTTGTCTACTAAAGCCGTGAAATAAGCACTCCGTGCTTACATGTATTTTATCAGAGCTATTTAAGTCAGTTTTAGTGCTATTTGTTGTTTTGCCAGGTGGTTTTTAATGCGTTGAATTAAAGTCAGTTTATGAGAAAACTGCATTTTTCTGTGCTGTGGGTACACAAGCTCTGAAAAGATTTTTTTTTTCTCTCTCTATGCTTTACACAGACTTTTTAGCATGGAAATAACATCACTCACACAACCCAGTCTTGAATACACAGCCATAATGACAGCAAACTGGACAGATCATTAAAGCACCTATATATACAATTAAAATAGACATTAATGGCATCAAATAAAGGCCTAATTTAAGTAGCTACTTCAGCGTAAAATATCAATTCTACCATAAAGTGACCAGATGTCCCTGATTTCTGGGGACAATTCTCATATTTGGTGACTCATTCCCAGCTAGAGCTATACCCGGACATGACGAAGAATTAGCAAGTTCACGTTATTTATAAAGTAGCCTATTTTTTACAATTTATTTCTCAAGAGCCACTCATCCAGATAACTTCATACATGAACAATGCACCTCCTCGTTTCCCCAGCAATCTACATGGCAGGTATGAAGTCAATTAGATGTACAATTATATTGAAGTTGTATTGCTCATATAATTAGATAATACTATCCTTGTGATGTTTCTGTTGGGAGTTGGAAAGGAC
This sequence comes from Naso minor, assembly GCA_029874875.1. Taxonomy (NCBI): domain Eukaryota; kingdom Metazoa; phylum Chordata; class Actinopteri; order Acanthuriformes; family Acanthuridae; genus Naso; species Naso minor. The sequence goes on from JAQFJB010000016.1 coordinate 3,101,961, forward strand.
TGTTTACCTGAAGACCTATTTCATGGTTTCTTTGTTACTGTAGTCTGTGTGGCTATAACATAGTTTATTGTAAAGATTACCATTACAATATTTTACATCAGGGCTTGTTTTAGGAGAGGAGGAAGACTGATAGATGGAAAGAAAGAGATGGGAGGAAAAGAACAGGAGAAGAAAGTGGGATAAAAAAATACTGGAGTGAGCAAGGTAAGCAAAATGTCATTTTAGTAACATGATAAAAAAAAAAATCATTTATACGCCCTTGTTACCCACAGCAAAATGACTCGATGGTCATCTGTACCCTTTGCAAGCCGTCAAAATACATGAAACTGTCACTGTCCGCATTTTTTATTTCATCACGATGATATTTAATGATGTTTGTGCACTGAACTGAAAATGTCATTTCAGAAGCCTGGTCACCTTACTCTGCCGCTGACTACCTAGTGACATTAACCAGGTTTACACACCTTACCCAGATGCGGTCCAGCCAAATAACTACGTTTTCACCTAGTCTTGTTGGTTACTCTTGTGTGAAATATAACATCAGATTTATACACAGATGTATATTATCTTTTAATATCAAATAAGGGGCAGTGTGGTGGCTTTGTGGTTAGCACTGTTGTCTCACAGCAAAGGATCCTGGGTTAAAATCCAGGTCCTTTATTCTATCAGCAAGAAGGTCCTGGGTTCGATACCCATGTGGGGTAGGACACTTCTGTAAGGAGTTTGCATGGTCTCCCCGTGTCTGCATGGATACTTACTCCCACAGCCTAAAGACATGCAGATTAATTGATGGCTTTTATTGAATTACCCGTAGGTGTGAATGGTTGTTAGTCTCTATTTGTCAGCCCTGTGATGAGCTGGTGACTTGTCAGGCGTGTGTACCCCACCCTCGCAGGATGTCAGCTGGGATTGGCTCCAGCCCCTCCGATAATGAGAATGTGAATAAAATGAATGAATAAATGTCAAATAATCTTAGTACTACTGAAAGTCATGACTATTTCACCTATTTTAACCATTACACACAATGAGTGGGCTGGCGATAGAAGGTCATTGTGAACTTGCAGGTTTTAAATAAGATGCTTGACCTTCGGTTTATAAGCAAATCCTTGACACTTGTTAGGAGAGCAGACCTGAGTAAGGCTTGTGCACACTCACAGGAGGTTTCCAGCTGTGTGGACAAAAATAAACTTTTTTTCCGCCCAGTTCTTCTGTCCTCTGAGGCTGGGAGCAGATGACACCACTTGTCCTGTCCACTCTTCAGCTGTTCTATCAGAAAATAATGGCACAAAAGCTAAAAAAACAAAACAAAACAAAACAAACCCCTTGATGCTAACAGGTCTGTCGCTTTAAAGACAAAAATTGTGCATCTTTGCAAAAGGTAGGATGGACATACTCAGAGGTTAAGTGGTACAATTCAAATGAGCCTGCACTTGATGTACTAGAGGAGCCCATTCTGAATGTCTAGTTATGATCTAGACCAGTGGTCTTCAACCAGGGGGTCGTTACCCCTAGGGGGTCCGTGGAGGTGCTGCAGGGGGTCCCCCAAAATAGTTAAAGTTTTTCATTAAAATAATTTATATCTGGGAATTTTTTTTAAATTTGGAGAAAGATTAAATTGAGTAAACTTAATTAAAAGTAAACTCTAATATTAATGGGCAATAATAAGCTACTTTTTACAAATATGATAATGACTGAGTATAATATAGGTTAAAAACTGTTGGCTCGTCTTAAAATGCAACACTTTTTTTTTTTTTTTTTAATCTGGGGGTCCCTGCTCTGTTTCTCTATTGATCAAGGGGTCCCTGGGCTGAACCCCTGATCTAGACAACATACAAATGAGTTGTCTAATAGCTCATTTTAATCAATATTGTGTTGAAATGTTTGTACACAAGCACTGAATTAAATTGTTTTTTTAAGGTGTCCACTTTTTCCGTTTATATAATACCTACTAAAGATGAGGAGGAGCTTCATGAGTGTGCAGAAGCATCCATGAAAACTGATTTTGTCCTTTTGTCCATCAATCATTTAGTCTAAAAACATTTGATTTAATCATTCAACAGAGAGCCGATTTATCTGGCAGCTATTTCAACAAATAAGTCCTTCAGAGTTCTTGTAAGTGTTAACCTAATGTTTTTCTGCACATCAAGCCCTATCTGAGAAATCATCTGAGGGGGCAACATCATGAAAACAGAGTCAAATAATTTGATTCAGGAGGAAATGGAGGAGCATAAATAATGATTGAGCTCTGGGTACGAATGGCTGGTCCTGCAGTGGAAATCTGGCAATTGATTTCCATAATAATAGAGAATAAATCACTAACCAGTGTAACCTTTTGAATAACTTCTGAAAATTACAAGCCTCACACTGTGGCGCCTGTCCACCAGAGATCGAAATCTCAAAAAAAAACTAGAGTAACAATTCTTCTGCAAGTTCTCTAGTGGCTTATTCATGAGCACCAATCACTCCTGGGGTACCTGACCTGGCCCTCCATGAATACTAATGAGCACAAAATGATAGGACTGCAATTCACTTCCTTAGCAACAAAACAGGGCAGAGACGATATGAAAATAAGGCGACCGGCAAGTCAACAGAATGTGCCGACACCTCTCTGCGGTGTCAGACGACGACACTTTCCAAAGAGGTCCGGGAGAAAACCAAATGGCTTTTATTTACCTGGGAAAAGTCGAAGTGCAGATAAGTGCAAAAAGAGGAGGAGGGGGCGAGTGGGGAGAAGGACAGGGGAGTTAGAGAGAGTGAAAGATAATGATGAAAGCGCCTTTTTAGCCCCAAGAAGGCAATGAGTCATCCAATTGTCCGTACTGACTCACAGCGGCCTGGATACATCCACAGCCCTGAACGTTTTTGGTCACCGTGGTTACCGGGGACACGGGTTTCGACATGCTGCAGAAGGAAGTAGGCTGGAAACTCATGTGTTCGTATTTGCATGTATGTTGAAATGCATCCACACATGTGAGGCGCTGAGGAATATGTAGGTTGCCTGAAAGCAGTAGGCAGCGTTTATAATTGCTCTGCGGTTGGCTGTTATTTCAGTCTCCAGCCGGGGGGGGGAAGATGCTTCATCACTATTGACAGACAGACCCTGAATGACAGCCCTGCCCTCCTCTCTCCCTGTCTGTCTTTTCTCTCTCCTTCTCTCTCTTCCTCGCCATCAGCCAGCATTTCCATCTCTCTGTGTGTTCCAGGGCCTTATAATGAAATTCATTACTGTTACAGATAGGAGAGTAACACCCGTTTAGAGATCTGTGTAGAAAATCAATCACAGGCTGGTTCAGTGTGGGGAAAGTTCACTGAGGTTTCTCTTACTCTCTGTGGTTGCGGTTGGTGTCTGTGGCCTCTCCAGCTTTTGCTGTTATCAGACGGGGGGATTTCTTGAACCGGCAAGATGATACTTTCTGTGACCTTGGGTGCCTCTGGCATGAGTGTGCACAAAGTCACAGAGTGCTATTTGGATTAAAAGAATCGTGCATGATTACCAGGTTGAGTGTGGCCAACTGCATTTATCTCTGATGTAAAAAAGACGGAAAAGCAGCGGCAGCAAGGTCATGGTCTGACTCCTTAAATTTAAGCTACAGAAGAATATAAAAAGCCGGAGGTTTACTCACTGAATCCTCTCTCTGATGAGCCAAAGGCAACTGGCAAGAGAGACTTAGTGCTGTATGTGATGAGTAAATCACTCCTAACAATGTTAACAAAACAGTGATATACATTTGTGTTTTTCCTTGTATGTTCTTTCTTGAATAATAAATGCTAATGATTCACGTTGTAGAAAAGTTTGTACTTTCTGCACAGACAGCAGCAACATTTCAGCGTTATATAGGTGGCTGCTCACCTTAAAAAGGGTCATATTATGCTTTTCTGTCTCTTTCAACCGATGATGAAATGATGTTACAAAGTCAGATAACTGTTTT
>JAQFJB010000016.1:3202331-3212359 GCA_029874875.1 Naso minor
TAAATTTCTCAAAAGGAAAACAGTCATGAGAAATGTCTGCCTCATGCCTGTGAGTAGGATGACCTTTTGCTGAGGCTGGAATGGCAGGCGAGGCGACTCACTTAGAAGCATTTAATTAGCTCTGCTCACGGCTGTGTGCGCTGCCAATGGACAGAGGAGACGGAGGAGGAGGAGGGATGAGATAGTCGGGGAGAGATAGAGGCATGAGGAAGAAAAAAAATGCTTTAATTTCAGATGTTTTGTGTTTGTGCTATTTTTTCCTGTTTTTAGAGCACCTAGACTTTTTGTGTGGTAATGCATGTAAAATTTCAACCCTGTAATGTATAGTCATGTAATAGACTTTGTTTTTTTCTCTCAGGACAAGCTGGGCTGTCAGAATATGTTGGCTGCGGGGGTGTCATTTGAAAGTGTAAATAGTAATATGACCAGTAAGACAAAATAAAAAACAAAACGGAAATAGAATCAAACACATTTCTTACAAAAAAATACAATAAAATATCAATGGACACAAGAGAAAAATGCTTTTTCAAGTATTCTTTTTAGGTTAGAACGAAGATATCAACTCATAACACACAGCAAACTTTTTACATATATATTTACAAAATTTCCCACTCGTTTTTTCAGGGGTTTTTTTGTGTATGTGTGTAATAATGCATGTAAAACCTCAAACCTGTAAGCCTAATGTACAGTCATATAAGCTAATAGCTTATCAGATCACACACAGCAAACATTTACATATATATATATATATATATATATATATTTGTTTTGTTTTGTTTGTTTGTTTGTTTTGTTTTTGTTTTTGTTTTTGTTTTTACAAAAATGCTACTTATTTTTTCCCACACTTTTTGGCAGAAATGCTCCAGTTCATCCCTTAGACAGGCTGCTCTTCTCCTGACGTCATTTCTGGTCATATCCTAAGTCGGTAGGTCAGATAATATGTGTAAAAATGAAAAAGTGACTATAAATCCATACGAACTCCCATGCGCACAATTCAGATTAAAACCCAAATAGGCATAGGTAATACAAACAGTTTTTTATTAGATTTTTGTCAGGAGAACAGCAGAAATAGTTGACGCAATGCATCACGGAAAAAAATGGCCCACAGACAACTGTGCTAGCTGTTTTTGACACAGAAAATGGATAAAATAATTTCAGAAGACCTTCACTTTTGGATTTATCATAATGGATTACTATCACGAAGACTTCATGAAGACACTGGAGCTCCAGGAGACATAACAAGGCCTGTGAAAGGGATGCGATCGCACCGAAGCGCTCATCGGAAAAGTGCAGCTGTTAGCTTTTGGCTAAAGATAAAAGTGAGACCAAGTGTACACAGCGCAAGTTTTCACATCAAACAAAACACTTTTGTTGCGGTTCGGCCTTCCGTTTACATGACAAAAACATGCAGTCCCCTAAAACTACAAATGTTTGAAATCAAGTTCCAGAGTTAAGTTACATATTGAAGATGCAAAGGACTGACCTTTCTGTTTTTAGTAGGACTAAACGTGGCCTAAGTCTCTACATCAAAGCAATCCAAATCTATTTGATGTTTTGTAAACAATGTATTTTTGATATATTTGGGCATCAGATACAATTCCTAAGACTTTATTTTTCCCCATCTTTATGCAACAGCATCTAAACTAGTGTGTAGTGTAGTGTGAGCGTAGGTGGAAGAGTAGCGAAGAGAAGTCAGATGGAAAAGGAAGTCAGTAATGACTAGGCTCTCTTGGTTCTGCAATGTTTTCTCCTCTTGTTGTTGTTATTGTTGACTCCACAGGGAGTCTTCTGTCGTATAGCCTCGAGGTGAGCCTCTGAGGTTATGACGCGCACCTTTAAAGTGTGAAAAAAATGGATCAGACTCTCACCACTGAACTCTTTTATTCTGTCCTCCTCCTCTGTGTTTGTTCTTGTTCTTTGCCTTTCTACACCAAGGCTCGCTCCTCTATCTACACGCTAACCTTAGCGGCAGTATCGGAACATATCAGCCCCTTGGCCTATTCACTGGCTTCCCTTTTATGTCAGTGTTCATCTGCTGTAAATAGAACAAAGCTTACAAAGCAGTAAGGAATGCTTTCGATACACACTTTCTTTAAATTTTTGAGGATGTTTTTCCACTGCTCTTTCTCTCATATATATATATATATATCTATTGTACATACTGTATCCTTTTAGTATTTGATATGAAATGACACAATTTCCCCAGCAGGGATCATTTCACTTTTTTGCTTCACTGCCTTAGTGCTTTATTGGACATGATGGAAATCTAGTCCTTAAATCACACAGAGCACATTGTCCTAATGTCAAATCCAAACTGAAGCATCATCGTGATTTATTGGCCAAGAAAAGGAATGACGTATCTCAGAAATCCATAAACAAAACAGCCAGAGGAGACCAATGGCAGTCAATTCAACAAAGTCAATAAAGGATCATTATTCCACCTCATTTCAAGCACACATAGACAAACGGCGGTTGAGATATTAGCACCGAGGCTCCGAGAAGCGGCCAAGGCTAATGCACTTAGAGGGTTAATCACTGCATTTGTATGCAAATATGTATTTAAGTGTGTCTGCCCTTATGGAAGGGTTTAATGAAGGAACTGGGCCCAGGCAGTAGGTGACATTCAGCGCCTGTGTAACCTCAGCGGATAGCTTCCCTGACGCTATTTGTGAATGTTAATTGCTTTTCGGCTGCCGCCGCCTCTCCAGTCTCCACCTGTCCCTCAGTCCTGAGCAACATGGGACTCTTCCTGTCCTGTAAGACGAAGATGCTGTTAAAAAGTGTGACAATCCTCCTAGGAATAATGTTTGTTGTGTTGTAGCATCATGCCAAAACCGACGCCTGTTTGATAAGCGTCCTCGTGCGAAGAACGCTAAAAAAAAGCAAAACCGAGGCTTCAATTATCGGAGGTCTGACCCCTTTCCTGTCTGGCCGTCTTCCTAGAAAGGATGGACGAAATCTTCCTTGTCTTTCTTCTTTCTTTCCTTTTCCCCGTGGAGAAAAAGCAGTGTAAGATTTGCACATCCAATGATTCAGGAAACTAATCTAGCCAAATATAATTAAGTGTGAGAGGACCTCACATAAGACAAAAGAGATCGACCCCTGTGTATTCATTTCGCCAATTCTTGTCATCCGCCGGTACACACAACAACACGAGATGAAACAAGAGGAGGCGAAATGGGGAGAGAGAGGAAGGGGAGTGAAGATATGAAGATAAAGATCTTTCCATTCCTGACAGGGAGCTTTGAATTGAAGTAATCCACAGAACTGTGAAAATTAAAACCTCATCTGCTAAAAAAAAATGCAAATAGACCTTTTGATTCAGCTGCAGAAGGGAATTTGCCCAAATCAAAAGATTAGCACCAATACTCACGGATTATGTTTCACTTTTATGCTCGGTCTCCTCTCTCCCTCTCTTTTTCTTTCTTTTTTTTTTCATTCTTTCTTCCTCTCTCTCGCTTGATCCAGATTTCCGACAGAGCATTAAGATCTCACAGTTTCACAGAGAGGTGGAGAAGAAAGGGAAATGCCACAGACAAGAACAGGGAGAGAGAGAACAGGACTCAGGAACATACATCTACCTGTGATCTAATTTTGGTTCATAATGCCAAATCCATAACTACTTTTCTCAGCCTATTAGGCAGGATTCACATCGGCAAATGAAATATCCAACATGATAAATCAGGACTCAACATATTGTCTTACTCTCCATCAAGTAAGGCCCGATATTTGTCTCAGAAAGTATTTGCTCGTCAATAAACAGCGCATACGTTGTAAAATTACCCTTTTGATTGGTTGAAAGTGGCACAAACATTTATGAAAGCCATGAATCTGTGTTTAAACACCAGCCATTTAGTCTGGAGTGGTGTTTAATGGGCTTCGTTAAGTGGACGACATTGCCGAGTCGGTTCATAGCTATCACCTGCTACCGCTAACAACCTCTCTTGTGTTTTTTATTTGGTGTCCATTGCTTGCAGGCTGCCTCTTAGCTAGCGATATATTAGCAAAAGCTATATAAATGCTAACAACGGTCCATTGATTTCCTGTGTGTGTGTGTGTGTGTGGCCGTATCTGGTACATCAATCTCATTAACATGGGAAGCTTAGAGTGAACAATGAAAGGCGTAAATTTAAACAACCTCCTGCACAAAATAAGACGGTGTAATGAACAGTGTCCACAGTCTGCAACAGTTTGAGCACATTAAAGCTGTAAACCTGATCAGTAAACAGAGAAAAAGACGGGTGGGGTAACAGAAGATGGAAGACAAATTAGCTCCACAAACGCATTAAGTTTAACAATGTGAAGAAGTGCGTGTTCATTAAAAAAGCGGTACACTGCAACTTGTCACCACGGCATGGTGACATTAGAGAGAAAGGGCACGGGGATCACAGGGATCAGTGTGTGTGTGTGTGTGTGTGTGTGTGTGTGTGTGTGAAAACTGTGTCCCATGGCAACAACCCTTTCACACATTATTGAGCCCAGAGAAGTATGTGGCTCGAGTGGGTTGTCAGACAAGATACAGCTCACAACAAAGGAAGGTTAGATAAGGGAATGTGATTGTGTAGTTTGTGGAACACAGGACAAATAACATTTGTAAATGGTGCAACACAAAGACATACAGAAGATGTAAAGTCCCAAATGTGTAGATGCTACTTTTTGCTGCTTTTTTGTCCCCCACTCGAGCGTCACTTTAGTATCAGGAGATACTAAAACAGCATTTGTGGCTTGTCATCCCAAAAGGCTGCACACTGTGATACCTTCACATGTCCTTGTGTAAAAGAAGGCGGTAGAACCTTGTTGATATAGTGAGTACTTGAAAAGAAGAAATCTTCATTGACAAGGCTTTTCATTCAGCAGAGCAAGGCTGTATGAGATTGGAGTGTATAAACAGGCCTAGTATTTGATTATATACGATAATAATATACGTTACTACATAATAGATATAAATAGGCATGGCACAATCAACTAGGGCTCGATTGATATATAGGTTTGCTGATATTTTTTTAGCTTAAGTAGATCTATAGCAGATATATCGGTAGTAGTAAATACGTTCTCTGATACACCGATTTGAGGTTGGAAAAATGCTTGAAGTAGTCATTTAAAACTGTGTTATTCTCTAGCATGTCCAGCAGAGGGCAGTCTGTTATTTCATGACCGTTAACTGAGGTGTTTACTGTTCCCTACACTGATGTAGAATAAAGTTTGTTCAAATTTAAGATATTTTGTCTCCAGAAAAACAAGACCCAATTCAGCCGATATTATACATATTTTTGCATAATATTGGCCAACATATCGGATATTGGAATTTTCTTGGCCGCTAATATCAATACCTCTATCTGCTCCAAAAATCCCATATTGGTTAGGCCCTACTATCAACATCTTTGATTTAAAAAAGTGAATCAATGTGTTTAAGTTGAGCCTCTGAGGCAAAACCATTAAAATAAATGGATTTCTATACCGCCAAGCCCTCTAACACTGTGATCACTTGCAGTAATATGGATTATTGTCTCCATGTAAGCCTTTAAAGAGTGAAAACTTGTCTTAAGGCTCATAATAAATTCATTTTGTGTCTCACTGTGTGAGATGGGTTTAATAAAGTCTTCATAATCTGGGTCAAACTGCACAAAACACAATTTTAAGGCATGTCACATGGTGCAATGAACGCCAGATGCATCACAACACTACAGTGTAAACAGAAACAAATCAGATGCGAGCCGAGACATGTCTCCGACTTGCGTCATCCGTCGGCGCTGCTCAAATGTTTTGAAAACACAGCGAAGCAATAAATAATCAAAGTCTGGCCGTAAAGCTGATGCTGCTGTGCATCGAAAAACTTTAAAAAGGCAGCAGAAGAAAAACTGTTATGCTTGTTGCCTCCGGGGAGAAGAGGGCAACGTGAAGCTAATGCAGCTTTTTAAACAGTTTTTAAGCAGTAGCATTACACTAGCTCCTGTGTTATTACAGTAGAGTCATTTGCTTTACCACTGTGGGTTGTTGCAACAGCTGAATGTTGGATTTTTGACACTTTATGAGAGCTAATAGATGAAGAAATAATTGTGACAGACTCCAAATGTGCTAATACAGTTGCTGTTTTATCTTTGACAGTTTGCATGTCCCACAGGTTGGGTTGTAAAATCTGTATCTAAATGTGGCGACTGGCTTCATCACCATCCTCTCTGTCCTTCCCTCCCCCAGTGTTCCTGCTAAATGTGGAGGACAAACTCGTCACGGCGCTCATAAGCCTTTTTAATCAGCGTGAGAGATTGCCCACATATCTGTTAACTCTGTCACTAATGGCTATTCTTCCTCATTAGGGAATGCTATCGCTCCTCTGCCTCTACCACGTGCAGGCGTGATCAATTCCTCTATCATTTAGGACCAGATCAATCTCACAGCCCCTCTTCCTTTTTAAACTTCAATATCTCTCCCATCCATCATGATGCATTACGGCATCTAATTAGTCACCTGGCCTGGGGACTGGAACTGGAGCAGGAGACCAGGTCTGTGCATTCAAAGTGGGACTCTGTAGTACAGATAAGTCTTCATTAAAGAAGCTAATCCCATGTACTCACACAAACTATAAAGGGCAGATAGAGAAAAGTTTACAATATCCTTTTTAAAACAGATACGATTCAGTGTGAGAGCAGGTATTGTGCAGCAGCATGTTACATAAAAATTTATTCTGTGCTCCTTCTTTTTCTGACTTACCTCATATTGGTGCTTCAGAAGGTTTTTTTCTTGTATGCCAGAAATCATTTGACAAACACCAGAAAAATACATGCAAAAAGTTTGCAATCACAGTGTGAAGCGTTCTGTGGCTGCACTGCATTTTGGTCTTTTGAGGTTAGTGTCAGTTCAAATAAAAATACCTGCTGCTTCAAATTTATTTCTTAATTTATGCAAAATTAGGTGAATTTGCTTCTTGCCTGTGCTGCATACTAACAAATACAAGTACAGTATTTCTTACCTATATGTCTTTTTTAGCTCTATAGTCCCTCTGTTGATCGGTCGGTCCGATCACAAAAATTCGCCACTCTTTAGCGGCCACAGTTTCGCATTAGGAGGCTCAAATCTGACATGGAGGTCAAGTGTGCGTGTTAATGTTCATGCCAATTGGCTTAAAGTGGCGTGGCAGTGGGAGTGGCCTATTTGAAAAAAGGTGCATTACCTCCATATGGATTCACAGACTTGCGCAGGATTTACTGGAAAGGTTGGTCATGAGCCAAAGGACAGCTGATTCACTCTTCAGGCCAGCTGGCAAAAAAAGGGGGCGTGGCAGTGGGAGTGGCCTGTGACAAAAAGGCGGATAACTTCTAAAATGGAATCGTGTAACATGACCAGCTTTTTAGAAACACACACACACACACACACACACACACACTATCATTGGTCATGGCTTGTCCAGCTCCTACAGTGTAGCCCCGCCCCCTTTCATAACTCGCTCTCTCATTTATGATGCGTCTGTGACAACGTGACGCGTAAGACGACAGACGCAAATTTGCGCTTGTTTTATGCTAATGTGTTTACTTTTGAAGTAAAAATCCCCATTATCATACTAAGTTATTACAACATAATTATGAATTCACGTTCTCGTTGTTTTACTTTTTTACATTTTCTCTTCTGCTAGATCTTGTTAAGTGAAGGCATGATGAGTGCAGAATCTGTCTGTCTGTCTGTCTGTCTGTCTATTATGCATCCATCTCTCTCTCTCTCTGTCTCTCTCTCACACACACACACACACACACACACACACACAACAGATGTATTACCATAATGGTTCAACCACTATCATTACATCTCATGTGATGAATACTGGTTATTTTACCAGATTAGAATATCAGTCACCATGTGTTCACTTTGGTAGAGCCTTATTAACATCTAATTGGCTTTGTGGGGTTACCTTGTCATTAGTAAATGATATACACATTTAAGCTATTAATTTTAATTCACTTTTTGTTCCAAGTACGTTGATGATATTTTATTATTTACCTAATATTTTACCCTTACCTTCAGATGCAAATTAACTTGACTCTAAACTCAAAAAAAAAAAAGTCTGTCTTGTTGTAATGTGTTGACACTCATGTACTGGAAACAACAGTATCCTTTTTTCCCACCGGTGAAGCAAGTAAACCAAGACGGAACAAGACACACTGAACTTTTATGTTGACGTTTTGACAGTTTTAAGGTGGATTTTTCCTTTAAAAGTTAGAGAGAGGCTTATCCTTGAGGTGGAAGATGATTAAAGGACGGATGTGCAGGCTTTTAACGCGGGCAATGACCATTGTTTCCTCAACATTTAGCTCTGTTATAAGGTCAATACAGCTATGAAAGATTTAGAGCCATATAACACTCCTATAAAACCTCAGTGTAAAGTCTTGCCTTGCAGCGCAACAACAAAGCAAAAACTCAAAGCTCTGTAGAGTAAGAAAGCCACTGTAAGTACGAACAAAGCAGGCCTAAAATAAAATGATAGACTGAAGGTTTCTTTCCCTTTTCTCGGGAGGTGATGCCAGTATGATTTGGGAGGATAATTAGACAAACTGTTTTGATGAGGGTCTTATCAAGCTGATGTGATTATAATTTTTTCCTTACAGCAGAGAATCTGTTCACTGGCAGAACAAGGTTCAAAACAATTCGGCTTTATGATGTGCAGTATGCAAAGAACAGCCCTTTATTGTGCCTGATAAGGCTGGTTTTAATTATTTTATGTGTTTCATGGCTTATGCACAACTTTGCTGAGCTGACTACAAAGGCGGCAGCTGGTAATAGAACATGAGCATTACGTTTGTGTTGCAGTAACCCCTTAACCTTCAGCAGCAGAGTATCGTTGGTTAGCAGGAGCTGTTGTTACCTCTTTGCCATGCTCCTGTCCATCTCACTGTAGTGCAGAAAGGGAGGTATTATTTATTAATAGTTAGCCTCCCCAAAGCTCTGTAAAACATCCTGTTGAGCTCCCTAAGGTGAGCAGGCAGCTTCAAAGCAATTAAAATCCAGGCTATGAGAGGGGGGAGAGGGCAAAATAAAATGGATAGAGTATGAGAAAGAGAGGGAGAGCCCGACCGGCGACAAGTCGAATAGGTTTGGCTGGCTGCGCAGCCAAATGCTGTACATTCAGCTTCTATGCCTGGGAGGACAAGGGCCCTGAGCTGAATCACCTCCCATGTCAGGGATCCCTTGTCTAAGTTTAAAGCCCCAGTGAGCCTTAGGAAAGGCCAAAACTTCTCTGAGGGATTATGTAACTGTAATGAGTGAATGCAGTGATCCTCTCCCTTTCTGTCCCTATGAGTCACATTAAGAGGTTGCAGAGAGAGGCCCAGCGTGGACAGAGGAGGTCTTTCTTATTTGTGAAAAACCTTCACATTTTGGGGAATGTATTGAAATCATGCAAGGCTAGAGGATTGTCTTTAGCCCCTGGGACAGTGGCGGGAAACTGGCGACAATCAGACAAAAAGTTTTTATTCTGAAAATGTTGTGAACAGAGTTAAAGAGATTCTGTTGCATGAACTGACAAATAGCTGACAAACATGTTTGGTTTGAAAAAACTACCCAAAAAAAAAAAAGCATAGCTGTGTTTGTGGGTCACGGCACCACCACCCGAGCTGTGAGGCCTCGTACCCGGGCCAGCTTTGTGTTTTCCTGCCTCTGTCTGCAGTGGACAGGCCACTTTGAAGGTGCCGTGCTCTGTCTCGTGGCGCCGTCTTACGTTGTACTCTTTGCAAACAGCAACAACTTTGTCGCAGATTTGACAGATCAGCTCGGCATTCGTGAAATCAGGTAGAATGAACACATGCTTCTCTCTCCGTTACTCTTCATTTGTCCCTCGCTGCAAACTTCTCTCTTCATAGCTTTCGTCAATCACATTTTCTCTAGCAGCTTTCTGTTAATTTCACTCTGCACAGTACGTAAAGGGGAAATCTAGTTTGTTTAGAGCTTTATATGACATTTTAATCTCCGCATCTCACACACATTCATGTCTTAAAAGACAGTGTGTGCAACTAGTTGGTGATTAAAGAGCACAGCCACATTAT
>JAQFJB010000016.1:3225530-3238244 GCA_029874875.1 Naso minor
AAAAACTAGGTTTCCAAATATAAATGAAATGTTTTGAGTGACTAACTACCTCATGCAAACATGCAACAGAGTTTTGATGAACAGATTTTAAAACTGAATGGATCATTCCGGCGTGTGATGCTCAAACGATGAAAGAATGTTTATAAGCTGTGAAGTTTGACAGTTTCGCTGAGAATCAGCTCATCAGTTCTGATCGGTGAGCCATACACAAGCAATTTTTGTGCAGAATCGTAGAGAACTGTGCTTAATCCTTTGCACACATGTATCAAAACAGTGCAATTTTGCTTGAATGAATGAGAAATTCTAATCTGTTGCGAACGACTAACTGTTCAGAGATTTGAGCTTAATGTTTTGAAAAATGCTTTTCTCATTTGAGAATTATCGAGCCAAAGTGAATGAGAAACATTGTAATTATGCTAAAACTAAATCATCTCAGCGCTGGACCTCTTTGTCATATGTTTAAGTCAGCTGAGCTATTTTAAATTGTGTTTCAATGCGGGGACAGATTCCGTCTGTATGACAAAAACAGCACGACTGTTGTTTTATGAGCCTTATTTCCTATATGTCGCCTCTCCAGGAACAGAGAAAAATAGGTTTGACTTCGATTCAAAGGTTTATTTCTTAGGTTAAGTTTAAGAACCCAAGATTTGCAAAACCCTGAGAGTAATTCTTGAAGATGAATTTTGGAAGATAAAATGTAGAAATCATGAACATTGCCGCCTTTCACCAGACAATACCAGTATAACAGTAATGGGTGTTTTATTTGATGTAAAACAGAACGTATTTTTAGATCAAAGCAGCTGCTAAAAGCTGAAAATACCTTTTTATCAACACAGCTTTGATTTATATGACAAAAAAAGTAAAAACATATACACTGATTAAACACCCATTTCAGAAAGACAATTCAGCCAAACCTCGTTATTTTCAGTATCATTCTTATTAGTCACAGAAATTGTTAACCAGAACACATATTAGTGTGATGCCTGCTGCATTTAATACTGGGAAATCTTTGGGGAACCACAAGGAGAAGCACGACATCAGTCTGAAAGATTCATTCACAGAATGACAACAAACATCCTTCGTCAGGCAGGGAGTGACACAGAAGGACTGGCAGCTATTTAGCTATTTATACAGAAAAATAAATACCAGCAATTTGAGTCTCATTCAACGATGAACCAGCAGTTAACAATATGGCACTTGAAGTCTGAATTCATCTCTTCCACAGGCACAGAGCACCAGAAGCATTTCCTCAGTCTGAATCTCAAGACTTTATGTTTCCTAAATAAATGATAACTTGGCATGCTACATTAAAAAATTTAAAATCCTCAGCAACAGACGTCTGGCCAGAGAATAGAGCCATGAAGACGAAGCATGCAGGGTGAAAACAGCAAAATACAACTCGCATTAAAACAGATTTTCAAGGAACTAATATAATATTTATTTGCTGCTGTCAAAAGAAACGCCTCATTACTCCAGTTTTTTCGGGTTCTTTTCTTGCGTGGAGGTGTATGTTTGATTATTTCATTTTACTGACAGTCTCAGAACTCCACAGCTCATTCAGAAACCGATAGAGGAAACAGCAGGAAGTTAAGCATTTTGCCGCTCTCTCTGCTGTCAACATATTTATTGGCAAAGATGAGTTCTTCATCTGACAGCAGCAATCCATTGTTTCTGCTACATTCACAGTACTGCAAGAGGATAGATCGTCTATCAGTGCACTAGTACAAGACAGTACTGTATACTAAAACAACACAACGGCAATAATAATAATAGGACAGTTACTGATATTCAGGTAAACATGACAAAAGTAGAGCATTGTTCAAAGTCCATCCTAATTATAACTGTCCGCACAGTCATTTCTAGCGGTTTCGTTTGTTTGCAAATTGGTTGCTTTTGTCATCAAGCTTCAGACGAGCACCACAAATCAACAATATTTTGTCTGACATCAAAATTGTTTCTATAATTGGTCTGTTGAGACGTATTTCAAAACAAGATGACAACGGAGAAAAAGCAGAGCGTCTCAGAAAGAGAAGACAGGAGCTTAGACTGGGTGGCAGGTTTACATTCTCGGTAATAACAGCACCTCTTTTTGTGTTTTAAAGAAAAAAAGTAGACAGCCATTCTAATCTGAAGCAAAGTGCGCTCAAATTAAAAACTTCACTGACTTCAACATTCCACCAAAAATACAATTTTGTGGATTTTTTTTGGAACACATAGGAGGTTTTACAGGAACACTTTTGGTCGACATGGAATCATAATGCAGATTTTTTTTTACATACAGATCATACAAATACATTCTATTCACACTGGTCGTCACATTCATGTGAGTTAGCTGGAGTGGAGATGCTGTTGCAGTGTGCGTCCACTGTGTGGCAGCATGTAGGTATCCTGGCTTGTGTTCAGTGCAATTTCTCCCCAGTGCTGAGAGGCTGTAAAACCGACATACTGTGGCACATTCTGTGTCTGGCTCCCGACTGCTCACTCGTTTGGCTTCTTGCACACCAGCTGCAGGAGGGACTCTAAAACAGAGAGAGTATGAGGCTAAAATAGCACAGCAGCAACACTACTGGACTGTTCATCAGGATTACAGACATGTTCAAGGCTCCTGAATGCATCATGATGCAGATAATCACTGCATCCAGTTGCAGGTTTTTGCTAAAGGGCATTAAAAACACTTTGGCGCAGTGATTAAAGCGTGTAACGACGCTGGCTATGGTGAGGCTGGATCACCATCTACCCCCAAACCTCCAGGGGGCCCCAAAAACTTTAGATTCACTACGTACCTCTCGGTTGTTTTAGAAAATGTCTGAAATAATCTATGTTGTTTTGGGAGTATGCATCAATTTACATATAAAATTTGTGCATAAAATAATAAAGGGCCTTAAGGTGGCAATTATTTTTTCATAGCGAAGGACTGTTGCAAATTATAGTTTTAAGACCTTAATTATTCCAGTTGGCTCCGTCTGCTGCTTATCCCCAGCGCCATATTATGTTGATTACGCCGCTGTCTCTTTTATTCTTAGACTTGTTCTGTCTTAAATTGGTCAATTGGTAAAGTTATGCTTTTGGCCTTGAGAATAAAGATGTAGCGCTTTGCATATTTTTCATTAAGGCAAATGCATAAAAGGGCAAATTAGTGGTTTTTAACCCTCTGGTCTGGACCCTCCACAGTTCACAAGATTAATCCCAGGGGGCTCGAGATGCCAAGAACATTTCTCCAATGCGGAAGTTGGTTTCATTTCTCTTGTTACCTCCAATTGCTGCTTTTTTTCTTGTATAATACTGATTACGTTTGCCTCTGCAGCCCTGACAAAATTGCTACAGTCAATCTGGAAGAGGAAATTGCTCTTTAATTGAACTGTTCACAGCTCGTGCTAATATGCAACCTGTGATGAGGGTTTGTAAGAAGGCATTATTCTGTTTTAATAGGACAACAAGGCTCCACAAATCAAGGGATTTCTTTTATTTGGACAGTCCAATTTTAAAGAAGCACATCCACATTTTGAGAAATATGCTTATTTAGCTGCTGACGAGTGTTTGATGAGAAGATTGATACAATTATCGTGTTTGCAGGAAAGCAAAAGTCTTAATCAAGCTGTCAGTGAGCTCAGTTTAGCACAAAGACTGGAAACAGGGAAAAGGTAACAATACTTGTTTAGCAGCAACTCTATACGTCAGGATTACGTACACGGCTATTTTTTGGGCAGGCACAGTAACTTCCTCTACTGGTTGCATGGCAACGACACTGATGACGAGACTCCAGGAAGTTACTTTCCCCGGCCAGGAAATAGTCCTCCACATACCCCCCTGTAAAACCTCAACGTGTTCTTTCACACTCTTGTTTTTGTACGGATTAAACAATCTGGTAGGCAGATTCTGTTTGAACAGAGACAGGCCCGCTGTTTCCTCCTCTTCACAGCCTTTAGCTGTAACATCCAGCTACTAGGCCCAGCCACGGTGTTGGGACATATTTGGCAAACAGACATGATAATCTTTCGCAACAGTACTCAAATGAGGGTATTTCCCAGGGAATTCTGTGACTGTTTATCAGTCAAAAGCAGATGTTCAAGAGCAACCACTGGCGGACTCAGAGGAGGGGCAGAGGGGGCAATTGCCCCGCCTTCCGGTGCCCCAATGTTCGAAAAAAATGTCCCAAAAGTGGGTAAGTGGGATCTTAATTTGGAAAATATATGAACGGTAGTCAGTGGAGAGGGACAAATTATTTTTTGATCCTGTTTTGCTTGTTCCCTGAATTACACATATGAAGGCTGGCAATTCAAAAGATAATTTTTCATGCAAAGAAAGTCGAATTTTGTCGTCAAGCAATAAAGTAAGGCCGCTCAGTGAACTACACGTTTGTCTTGGACAAAATGCGTCATTAATTCAGATTATGACGTCACTTACACTACTAGTGCTGCAGTCTTTATAATTCCATATTTTCACAAGCTAATACAGCAACTGTTTGACGACAAACAGACTTTCTTCGCGTGAGAAATTACCATTTAAATTGACGAACATCATATGTGTAGTTAAGGGCACAAGTCAAACAGGGTCAGAAAATAATTTTCCTTTCCCTGTTGACTACCGTTCATATTTTTCCGCCGTAAGGGGTGTGACTCTGGCACACTGGTGCCCCCCCGCATACAACAAGTGCCCTTTTTACTTTCAAACATCCTAAATCTGCCAGTGAATACAACTGATTTATTGCTGCTTCTATACGAGAGGCTGCAATGAGGCGGATGGATCAGAGTCACAGGTTAGGCAGCGTCATGATTGAGATTATGGGAGGTAGTTATAATAAAAATTTTGAAACAACAGTTAAGTGTTTCACACTTTTAAATGTGTTCACATCTACAGTATATAATCAACTTTTCTTGACAGTCAAGTCGAGTGTGAGAGTAAGTGACAGCAGGACTTTCTCTCTTACCTGGTTATAGGTGGACATCAAACACTCCTTCCTCCACTGTCTCTATATCCTCTTCAGCAATTACTGGAAACACAAACAATCGAGGTGAAAACACGAGAAACAGATTGGCCGATCAGATGAAAATGCAAAACACCACCAAAAGCCAGTGAAATGTGTGGCCTTTGTCTGTCAGCCATGCCAATTCATTTGCCTTGCAGCTCTGTCTCGCTCATTCATCACACAGACTCATGCTGGAATAAAACAGATCCAGGCAGGCACCATTTTTGATAATGTATCATGAAAACACTGCATCTGTGACTCACTGGCCTCGCTGCGGTTGGCTAATCATATTTCCATTGCAAATTACGCTCCATTGTTTGAAAATATCTTCCAAATGTCACAGCTCCATATGCTTAGAGGAAGACAAAAGCAGCCTTCAAAAAGTAGAAGTGTTGTGATTTTGAAAATGGGTTATACACATGACTCTGGGCCATACTTTTCTGACAAAACGTCTGCATTAGACGGTTTTGAAAGGAAAATTATATCTGTCTGCCAGCATTTATGGCACATTTTTGGATTGCAAGGGTGTTTTTCATGCACATGTTGGTGTATTATGCTGTCTTTTCCCCAAAAATAAAAAATAAAAATTACTGAAACTACTTCATGTGTCATATTTAAGATGCAAGCTCTAATTCTGAATTAACCATCAAACAAAAAAGATCTGCATGCGACAGGCATTATTAATTGATATGTAAGGGATTTGACACATTAAGCGTATAAAGAAGAATCATTTTCTAATCACTTGGTAAACAGAACCTTAAAATACCGTAAGTGTTGTTTGTTGTTATGTAATTTGCTAATAAACGTGACCTCGAAGGACCTCCGCAAAGTGTGAATGTGAGAAGTTGGGCAAAGCTTAAAATAACCTCAACGCTAGGCCTAATTTCAATCATGACAAAAGGCATCAATACTTGTCGTTAAGGATGGTGCTTTATTTATTAATGTCATTCCCACAAGACATTAATAATTAAAGGGATAGTTCAGTTTTTTTGAAGTGGGGTTGTATGAGGTACTTATGCATAGTCAGTCTGTTACCTTCTGCAGATGGGATCAGCTGTGTCACTTTTAGGAGGAGAGGGGAGAAATCACTGTGATGGAAGTCAGCATTATACTGCTGCAGATGGGGTCAGCAGAAAAACAGTTTTTAGCCTAAAAAGAAAATCAGTATTCTTTCAATTTTATGCTAAATTTAGTATTTTTTCAGTGCTGCTAGACAGCCGTTTATTGTGGCCAAACATCTGATTTGCGAAGAGATACAGAGCGCTGTAGAAAGCGGCGCAAGCTGGCTTAGTAATATACAGATGGACTGCAGCTGAAAAAATGAGCCAAAATAAACGGCTGTCTGGTGGCAAACCAAAGTGGTGAAAAAAATACAACATTTCTAAAAATCCTAAATTGAACTGACATTGTTTTATTTAGGTAAGCATTTATATATGTGGTTAAAAATCGTCTTTCTGCTGATCCCGTCTGTAACAGTACACTGCTGACCTCCGGTGCAGCGATTTCTCCATCTTCTCCCAATTCTGGGCCCGATCAGCCCCACCAACCATCAGGGCGAGGTCGGGGCCTGATCTGATCTGCGGCTTGGTCACAGCCAACTTATTTGTCCAAATAATCCTCAAGTGTGTGGTGTCAACACAATTGTTTTTCTGCTGCTGATCACGTAGGAGGATCCCCAATCTTCAATGTTTTATCGAAACATTATTTACGATTCCAAGTCGGGCTGCTTCAGACAGAATATCTACAACAGCCAGTGAGAGCGAGCAGACCAGGAAGCATTTCCAACCCGATGTTAGGATCTTTAATGTTACAAACATGGTAACAAACATTAACAAAACTGCCTCAAGTCAAGTCAAATATTAAAAATGACGACTAGCTTGTGGAATTATGGCAACAATAAAAGTGCCATCTCATGCAAGACGTACCACTACAAGGCCGACAAGGAAAAGGCGTGGGCAGAAATTACAGCTGGATGTAATGTTAACAGGTAAGTGAGTGAGCTAATGCTAACAAAGTAGCAGCAACTTTTAGTATCGTGATATTTTTTTGTGAGATCTCGTGTGCAAACGTTACTACAATCGGCAGGTGTGTGGTCTCGCGGTCTGGCCGAATCATCTGGTGTGTGTGTTTGGAGGATTATGATGTTAAAAAATTGCATGAAAATGTCTTTATGTGTGTGTTCTCCCACATTTTTTAAAATCAGTTAAGATTTGATGATCCTGGCCAGCTTTAAGAGACCGTTTTAATCGGCACATATTGAAAAAAAAAAAAAAGCCGATACATCTGACGTAGGCCTTCATCGGCCAATAATATCTCTAAACTGACATATCTGTCAAGCCCTAATCTCCTCCGTCCCTTTCATTAAAAACTCCTGTGAATATTGTGCAGGATAGAAGTTAAACTTATGGTTAAAGCTTTAAGTTCTCTTTGCAATACATTTACAAAGAGTTTACAAAGGAGACAACAGCATTAAAAGCATTGTTTCAAACATACCATCAGGCTGCCTTGTGCTGTTGACTCCACAAGCAAACCACCGCTCACCTGTGTTCTGCAGGCTGGGTGGGGTGTTGGCAGGCGGAGGGAAGCTGTAGGATCTGGCCTGGAGGGCAGGCGGCGTCTCGTGGCTGATGCTCTTGGTCCTCTTCCGGCACTCGACAGCCAGCCGGCTTCGGCAGGCCTTGTGGCAGTTCACCCCGCAGGCTGCCGCCGGAGCGTTCGTTTGGAGGGAGAAGGAAGGTGGCGAGGACAGGTGACGGGAGAGGAGGAGAGGACGGGGTTGTCGCCGGAAGAGAGGGAGGGAGAGTCGCCGGGAGAGGAGACGAGATGGGAAAAAGGGATTGGAAGACCAGGAAGGAGGGGACGATGGGGTGTGGGGAGGAGAGAGAGGGAGAGGGTCAGACAGAGGAACGGGTGCAAACAGAAACATCGGGGCGAACTGAAGAGCAAGCGGTGACAGGGCCGAGTTTCTATACGCCATGCAGACACACGAACACTGACACACACACACGGTGAGGCCAACTGTGCCCGACAACAACTCTGTCAACCAGCGGGAGTCTAAGAGGACAGAGGCGAAGGGTCATCGAGCAAGGCATCATAAAAAACGTGAGAGTCAAACAACCAAAACACACACAAATACACCCACAGTGATCAAAACGTCCTTCCTCCTTCACACCGCCGCACAAGTGTTCCCTCATACATTTAAATTTTAAATTCAACACTTTGAACAAAGGTCCGTTGCACATTTAAATTCCCCGTCATTAACACCTCTTCACAGTATAATAGGCTACTAAAAAATATCTTTCTGCTTCAGTTAGGAGTGTATTACCCTCTCCCCTCTTAGTGGTCAAGTGCCTGATTCAGTCATGAGGACCCATGTGAAACTCTGAAAGAGAGGCAATTAGAAACCTTGTCTGTCTTTTCTTTTAACTGTTTTGTTTCACTGCGCTTGTTTCTCTTGTTTTGTTCATCCGGCTTTATTATGTTGTTACTACCTGTGTGGTCAGTGCTCATGTAACACACCCACAAAAAATTGGAATGAGCCCTTAAATGTCCAAAACAAGGGAAAGATTTTGGTTTTAGCTTTTCTTGCTTGAAGTTGGACTACAAAGCATAATATTTTATAAACACAAACAAAGCTACAGACAGCAGCTGGTTAGCTTCCCATAGCTTAGCATTAAGGGAGCACTCACACTTGGCCCAGTTGTCCCGTACTGTGCCCAGCACGAATGTCCCCCCTCCCCTCTCCACCGCTGGCCTGCACTCACATTGCTCCAGTCTAAGGCTGTTTTCAGACCAAATCAGGTGGTCCGGCGAAAACACAGTTTTTCTCATTCATTTAAATGAGACCCGTCCATTTGGAGCTGCAGCAGCTGACTGAAAAACACAGCAGGCTGTGGCAAAAAAAAAAAGAAAGTTGAAATCGGTTCAACTTTTTCTCCGCAGCCAGCTGTGTTGCGCTGTGGTAGCCAGTGACTTAAAGTGGCCGTCTTCCAGCGATCAACTTTGGATCGGGGGAGGAATAGAGGACACAACTTGACACACACAATAGGTCCGGTCATGGTGATTAAATGACACTCACAAAACTGGACAACCCTGCAGCGTTTTTACGGGACCACCTGATTTAGTCTGAATAAAGCCTACCTGCGCCTGAGCACACTTGAGCTACCTTTTTTCATCTCGTAATGAAAATTTTAAATTGCTCTCTGTAATCTGCGATCTAAAAGACAGTCTCGGATTTTTCCACTGCTCTTTATCTGACTTTGTACGCTGTTGTCTGCCTCTACAAACAGTCACAGCGATGTCGGCGCTTCATGCCTATACATCTGCACTGTACCAAGGCCGTGCTTGGGCACGGTATGGAGCGCTCATACTAGTCAAACATATTGGACTTTGGGGGTCAAACAAGCTTTAGGCATGGTATGGATTGCCTAGTGTGAGCGCGCCCTAACACTGTTTAACAGGTAAATAAATATAAAAGTGGTACCGGTCAGCTCTCAGTAAGGCAGTGAAAATGCGTATTCCCCAAAACACCGAGTTGTTCTTGTAGTAGGACTCAAGACTTGTTTCTTAGCTGTATTATGTTAAAGTTGCAGTAGATAACTTAGCAAGCTAACGTTAGCTGTAGCATGTCACTTGTTTTGAAGCAAATCCGATGCTGCTGTTTGTGCCGCACAAGCTTAATTTCATTTGATGATGCTCTTTCTTTTATGTCCAGTTTGAACCAAGAGAAGCTGCAGCAGAGTAAACTGGTCCGTGTCAGCTCCAGCTCGAGTCGACTGACGGTTGCGGCTTGCAGACACTCTGTTGTTGGCAGAGGCGAGTCAGAGCACGGTGAGCTAATCAGCTCATGCTGACATCACCTGTCGCTAAGACGAGCAGCGTAGACCGAATTAGGACAGAGGGTACAGAGAGCGTCACGGATTTTTCACTTTTCTGCAAAACCCGCGTCCCAGTGGCAAAGAAAATATCATAGTAAAAACAGAACTTATTGGAGACCAATTTAGCAGCAAATGGTGTCATTTTTCAACAATCATACTGTTTAATCATGTTATACATCATAATGACAGAGTTAAGCCAAAAATGTTGTCTTGTTTCACTTACATATTAAAGTTAGAAAACTGTCATTGTGACAACACAACCATTCAAAGACACTGAGGTGCCTCTCATATCTGAATCTAAATATCTAAACGTCTTCTGCCGTGCAACACATCCAACCACACACACACACACACTTAGCCCTCCACACACTCCGCTCCTGCGCTGCATAGGGTGATTCGTTTCAATTACACCCTTGCCGCTCTCTCTACCTCCCTGAGTACGAGCTAACAATGGTAATGGGGATGAATGGCTGTGGGGCTTTCTCATTGACTTCCTGTGGTCTCATCAACGCGCAAGAACAAGCCAGAACACTGACACACTCCCAGTCTGACTCAGGCACTGCACTCCTCTGATTCGGAGAGGGGATGGGAGAGACTGGGAGTGTGTGACTGGAGTATGTGTGTGTGTGTGTGTGTGTGTGTACAAAGTGCTTGTGTTTGCTGTATCTTCACCTCCCTGCAGTTTTCACTCCTTTCTTCTCAACAGCGGCAACCTTGTCTTTTAATAACTGAGTAGTCCTGCTCTCCAGATGTAGACTGTGGGTATAAGCCTGGCATTGGGCGACTATTTTAGTTGGTATTCTCCTTGTCTTCCACTATCTCTGTGTTACTATTTTTGCAACACCATCGCAGCAGCCTGGGCTTAGCACCTCCAAAGATAACTGTAATTGGTTTAAAGAAGTACACACAAGCAAGAAGGTTTTTTTCCTCTATAGCAGAATGATAATTGGTGCAGCAAGACTCTTCTTCAGTGTTGACACAGCGCTGGCTCCGCAAGACTAATAACTGAGTTACCTTCCAAGCATGAGAAAACTTCATGTTAAAATTAAATGTAAGGGTAATTTTTAAAGCTTATCACCCATAATGAAGTTTTGACTAAAGTAAGGCCTTGTTCAGACGGCAGGCAAGTCTTTTGTTTCTTGAATCTGAATTTTCACACTATCATTTGCAAGTGCTCAGATCGGATTCGCTCTGTACTGACCTATCTGTGTGGGTCACTGTGGTAACGACGTAGGCGTCAGTACATCCACTGGTGATGCGGCTTTACAACGCAGAAGTACGATGAATGGAAAAATGTAAATAGATCATCTCGCTATCCAAACACTTGGGCTGTCAAGTCACGGTGCTGAACTCCTTCACACCAGACGGACTCGATGGAACAAACTGATGAACGTTACGATGTTCCGTGCTGCAGTCGTGGCAGGCTTCATTTCGCAGTGAGAGGTTTGTAGCTTACACAAAGCAGTGACTGCTGGGAGAACGTCTTCCTTGAGACACTTGAGGATGAGAGGTGACCTGCAAATTTTCAAATGTGCCACAGGACATTTGTCAGGATCTGTGGCCTTCTAGCACCCCGTCTTGTCTGTCAAGACGCTTCATTCAGGCGCCCAGTATCCGTGAACTGACACAAGAGACACTCTGATTTGATCGAGCAGAGTGTCTGGGCTGAAGAAACATCTGAACAAATCAAATCTGAATTGCATTTCAAACCACCTCAGAATGTGGTTTGGATCTGAATTCCAAAAATCCAATTTCGTGTGATTTTATTATTTATTTATAGACTTCCTAAAATCAATATGGATACAATCTGGACATGTCAAAAATCCGATTTGGGCTGGCAGTCTGAACAAGGCAAAAGGCGTGCAGTGGACATTCATCCATGGTACTGCTATTTTAATCTGTCACCTACCTCCACACAGGGCACTCTTGCAGAGCGGATTAGGGC
Source organism: Naso minor (assembly GCA_029874875.1). NCBI lineage: Eukaryota > Metazoa > Chordata > Actinopteri > Acanthuriformes > Acanthuridae > Naso > Naso minor. The sequence goes on from JAQFJB010000016.1 coordinate 3,237,319, forward strand.
TGGAGGTGCCGGGATTCCAGCTTTCTTCACAGCCACCGGCTACGGCACGCTGATCGAAGAGGGAGGCTCTCCCATTAAGTACAATAAAGATGGTAGCATCGCTATTGCCAGTGAGAAGAGAGAGGTGAGAATTTTGTCATCACGGTTGTAGTTGTGCCATCAAGCCCATCATGAAGTCACTAGGACTTTCCTCAAGCCAGGATGTGTTCATTTCTGAGACCTTGTTTGGGACTTAAAGAGCTCTTGTCAAGCTTGTGGTGCTGTACATGAAAGTGGTGTTCAATCTTCAACTGTTTAATTATTGCTTGACATTGAACCTTACGTGCATCCAGCACTACTTACCCCTTAAAATGCGTTGTCATTGTGCACAGGTAAAGGAGTTCAACGGCAGGCACTACGTCATGGAAAAGGCCATCACAGGAGACTTTGCATTGATCAAGGCATGGAAAGCTGACAGGGCTGGAAACATTGTTTTCAGGTAATTGGCGAAACAGAATAGAAGCAAAGAGTTTTGATCATGCTGAATTAAAGCAGAAGCACGGATGTCAAGTTATTTGCCAATGCCGGCATTTATCTTGTTGAGGATTCGGCTTCTCCCTGCCCCCAAGTATATTACACACATCTCAATTATCTCGGTTGTGTTTGCACTACAATCAGCACATGCTGATGGTGTCCTCTGATGACAGTAAAACAGTGGTTTGCAATTTTAGAGTTCTTCTGCAGTTGGTATGCATTTAGTTTGACCTTGACCTTACTTCTGATAAGATCTTCGAGGTCTGTACTGTATGTACTGATTCTAACCAGTACATCTCTCCGTATTTCTGTTACATATACATATACTTACATTCTGTGAGCATATACATATGCTCACAGAAGGTTAAAAAGGAGTATTCACAGGACTGTGTATAGGAGTGTTTGTTTTTTTT
>JAQFJB010000016.1:3432091-3442477 GCA_029874875.1 Naso minor
ATGTCTGTAGACGTGATTAAGCGCTTTACAAATAAAGATTGATTGATTGATTGATTGAAGTGCTCGTGTGTACGCACCTAGATTCTGATTCTGATTCAGAAAACTTTATTTATCCTAAATGGGCAATTCAGTTAGGCAGCTGTCCCCCTTCACATTATTAAGGGGAACATATACAAAATTCTAAAATAAATTGGAACCTAAAAACACCAAAACCATCCTAAAGATATTTAAAAATAAACACAGTGTAGCAGCAACGTATCAGGTCAATGTATCAGTGAGTACAGATTAGTGGACGGAACAACGACAGTAAAAGATCATCAACGGCTGACCCTAACGAATGAGAGCGGCTCGAGCAGAAATTGTGGCGGGGTTGGATGTAACAGGTGAGCGAATGTACTAATGCTAACAAAGTGGCAGCAACTGTTACGTTTTCATTCTTATTTTCTCTTATTTTCTCCTGAGATCTCCTGTCTGTGCAATCACCACTGCGAAATCGTTACTACAGGTGTGTGGTCTCGTCTTCTGAACGAATCGTCTAGTGTGTGCGTTCGGAGGATTACAATGTTAAAGAAATTGGTCAAAGCCGTCCTCGTGTCTGTGGTCTCCCACATTTTTCAAATCGGTTCTAGATTCGATGACCATCTCGTGTGTAGCCAGCATAAATTTTGTTATCCTGGGCAAACAACAGTTGTTATTTCTTGATAATGACATAAATAACTCATGATCTCAAGAAAACAAATAAATTTTAACTCGTTATCATCAAAAAACATAAGAAATAAAATGTTTCACCCATGGCCTTTTAGGGTTTTCTTAGCATATGAACTTGCGTGTGTTGTTACCTATATTGAGAGTGAGGGAGGCCTCCATTGTACCGAACTGGTGTATCTTTGTCTGCATGAGGCTGGCTCGGTTGCAGCGCATTGCTGGCATCGTTTGAGACTTCCTGTCTGAGGAGAACAGCTTCGACACACACACATCTTGACTCCTGGATAAACATTACAACCACAAATAAAGGAAGACAAGAGAGAGACATTCAAAGGAGGAATTTGAAGATAAAAACTAAGTGGCATATTTATAGCCTATACTAACAGGGTAATTGCCTATAATAAACAGACAAACCATCCACAAAACCATTCCTATGTAAAACACCATGACAACTTGGCATCGTGCTCTAGCTGGAGGAAAAGCAGCTGGGAATCAGAGTTCAGATGTTTGACAGATAAGGCATGTATGATAAGTCATGCACGACAAAGGTGGAGCTGGTTTGCCAGCCTTACCTGCCAATGTTCCTTTTTCCAATGTAACGAAACTGAACCAGACAGGTCCTGAAAGCAAAGTAAATATACCAGAAAATATTTGTTTGGGGTGTCAAAGTGTGAAATAGCAAAAGTGTCAAAGTGTGCACAGATTTTCTGCTTGGCTTACTTCTGTTTTTCAGTCCTAAAAAAAAAATCAGTTTTTTTATTAAAAAGAAAATCAGTTTTTTTTTTTAGCACACAAAGCTTTTCTGCATTTCAAACCTGTGTCGTTACATAAAAACTGTCTTTCAACCAGAGTAAAGCAAGAGTTCAAGCTAAATTATTACATTTTTGTTTTTCTTATGTTTAAGCTTGAGTTGCTCCGTTTATTTTCCATCTTCCAAGTAACCTCAGGCGTTCAGTATAGACTTAGGTGCATAAAACAACGCTTGTCAAACAACAGTTAATGGAAAACTGTTGGCAGGGGGAGTGTGCAACACAGCTGCAACGCCAAACTTTAACAAGGCTAGATGCATTTCTTACTGGACTTAGAGTGTCGGGGAAATTTTTTTGTTTTTTTTTCACTACTCACTCAAGCAAACTGAGGAAGTTCATGATGTCCTGAGGGTTGACTTTATTCCAGTAGGCATTGAGAGTGTCTGCGGAAAAACAGAAATTGTTTTTTCAATAATATTTAACACACTGTGGTTAACTTTGAATAAATATTTTCATTTGATTGTGGAGAATTCAGCTGAATCCATCAAACACTTGATGAGAGATTCCTGGCTGATAATCAGTCACTTCTATCTTCTTTGTTGGTGTTCACTGCGAAGCCAACTTGGAGACTCCATCCCAAAATAGCAGCAAGGCAAAGTTAAATCACATCCTGTGTATGGTGAATGAAGGCCTTACTGCGCGCTGTGCGGGGATCAACACTGACCTTCGGACAAGGTCTTGACGATGTGCAGGAAGGAGAGCAGGAGACCCTTGATCTCATACTGTCCCAGTCTGCCGATGGGAGGCATGGGGCTGCTGCTCATGGTGGAGCCACGTCTCTGCAGCTGCACAGCAAAGTACGACACACACAACACACACACTCAGTGTATTTATCGGCATTTCCTCAATTTTTTTGTTTGTTTTTTGCTGTAATTATTATGTCTGGCTTTAGCTAAACAAAATACTTTGTAAAATATCAGTTCACGATTAGTTTTTGTCTGCATACCAGATGTTTACAGTGAAAAAAATACAGTACAACCTTTAACAAAGAGTGTCATTGAGGACTTTACTGAAGATTTTACTATTCCAGCAAAACAGAAAGTCAAAGATTTCTGCAGACTCTCAGGTCCATACATTGTCCACTATTTGATGTCCAGTAATAAAAAAAACAAAAACAAAAACACAAAAAAACTGTTTTGGTCATGAAGCTACAGTTTGTAAACAGACAAGTGCAAACATCTGCACGTTGGTTTATGTACTGGCTAAAGTTTAGAGGAACCCATGTGGACAAGAAGTGACCTAATGTTGCATCAATAGAAGGTTTTAACTATTGAGCTGTAATGGTTCAAATTGCAGTAAAGCAAGTAAATATACTTTAAGTCGTCCATTCCAGTTTGTCTCTATACAGCATGTACGTGCACAACTAGATAGCAGTGTTGTAATGAAATAGTTGGGTTTTTTTCATATCTGTACTTCACTCTTTCTATTTTTGTTGACTTTCACTTCTACTTTAATACATTTTCCAAAGAAAACAGATACTTTTACTCCGACATATTTCCCATAAGCATCTTTACTCATTACTAAACAAAACCAGAAGAAAGTTAGTAGGCATAAATTATTTTTTTGTTGTGATTTGTTTCAGTACCCAATAATGTTCGATGAAAGACTGCAAGAAGTTGGCTCATTGGTTATGCGAGGCACGAGTGCAAACAGGTGCTCTTAAGCCGCGACACATTTCCTTGTCCACATTCAGGAAACGATATCAAATCAAATTTATTTATAAAGTACATCTAAAAACAACCAAAGTTGACCAAAGTGCTGTACAGTAAAGCAACATAAAAAGAACAAAGGCAAAACGTATAAACAGAGCAACAGCAACACAAAAAATAGGCAGTAAGGACTAGAGAGAACAATAAAAAATAAAAAAATAATTTAAAAAAAGGTTAAGGACAATTGAAAGCCTGAGAGAACAAGTGAGCCTTTAGTCTAGCCTTGAAACTGTCCACTGAGGGGGAACATTTAATTGGGAAGGGCAGGTTGTTCCAGAGCCTCAGGGCAGCTCCGGCAAATGCCTGATCACCCTTTCCCTTTAGCCTCGATCTGGGGACAGCCAGGAGCAGCTGATCAGAGGATCTGAGAGCTCTGGGAATGGGAAGCAGGGCAAGGAGCTCAGAAATGTATTGGGAGGCCAGGCCACGCAGAGCTTTAAAAACAAATAAAAGTGTCTTAAACTCAATCCTGTATTTGACTGGGAGCCAGTGCAGCGAGGCAAGGACTGGAGAGATGCTGTCCCTTTTCCTAATGTTGGTTAGCAGCCGAGCAGCAGCATCCTGTACTAGCTGCAGACGAGACAGGGCTGACTTACTAACGCCTGAGTAAAGAGAGTTGCAGTAATCGAGACGAGAGGAAATTAATGCATTGGTAACAATCTTTAAATCGTTTAGTGAGAGAAAAGATTTGATTTTTGCTATATTCCTTAGGTGGTAGGAAGAACCTTTCACCACAGCAGAAACTTGTTTATCAAATCTTAAGTCAGAATCAAAAATGATACCAAGATTTTTGGCCTGGGAATGAAGATGAGAAGCAAGTGGCCCTTAGTGATTTTTTATACTTTCAGTAGAGGTGGAAGGACCAAACAGGACTACTTCAGTCTTGCTGTCACTTAACTGGAAAAAGTTATTGGTCATCCAGAGCTTAACATCTTTGAGACAGTCAAGAAGAGACTGAACTGAGTTACTATTGCTATCTGTAGGTTGTAGAGGGAGATATAGCTGGGTATCATCTGTGTAACAATGGTAGGAGATGTTGTATTTGTGGAATATGGACCCTAAAGGCAGCATGTATAAGGTGAAAAGGACAGGCCCAAGGATGGAGCCCTGAGGGTCTCCACAAGTGATGGGAGCTGATGCAGAGAATTGGCCTCCAAGCTTGACAGAAAAGGATCTGTTTTTTAGGTAGGAGGTGAACGGCTCTGTATGCCAACCTGGTGCTCTAGACAGTGGAGGAGAATGAAGTGGTCAGCGGTATCAAAAGTGGCACTAAGGTCTAAAAGTATTAATAATGCACATTTACCAGAGTCAAGAGACAGCAGTAAGTCATTGGAAACTTTCAGTAAACCTGACTCAGTGCTGTGACATGATCTGATGCCTGATTGAAATTTATCTAAAATATAATTATTTCTTAAGCAGACAGTGAGTTGAGTATAGGCAATTTTTTTCCAGAACTTTAGATGGAAAGGGTAAGTTAGAGATGGGATGAAAGTTATTTAAAACTGTTGGATCAAGGTTTGATTTTTTGATGATGGGATGAACCACTGCATGTTTGAAGCAGAAGGGGACAGTGCCACTTGACAGGCTACTATTTAGAATTTGCGAGATAGTAGGACCTACAGTGTTAAAAACTTCCTTCAACAGTTTAGCAGGAACTATGTCTATGGGAGAAGAAGTTGGCTTGGTGTGTAAGACTATATCTTTGATGTTAGCAATGGACACCGGCTCAAACCTGGATAGAACAGCAAAGCAAGGAGTGAGGACAGAGAAGTCGATATCGGTGGGTGTTATGGCAGAGCGGATATTATCAATTTTGTCTAAGAAGAGCTATAAAAATCGTCACAAGTGACTGAAGTAGGCAGAGGGCAGACAGTAGCATCAGGGTTGAAGACTATATTTATTGTGTGGGAGAGTACTCTAAGAGAGTGGGAATTTCTTGAAATAATATCTGAGAAGTATTTTTCCATTGCTGCCTTGACAGCTTGTTGATAATTAACAAGACTGCTTCTGAATATATCATATGAGACCTGTAGCATGTCTTTTTTACATTTTCTCTCTCTTCTCCTGCATAATTGCCTAAGAGACTGTGTGGTATTGTTAAACCAAGGTTGAGTTTTGGGTTTGTATTTTCTGATTTTGAGAGGGGCAACATTGTCCAGAATAGTTTGACAGGTTGAGCTGAAACAAACGAGTAACTCCTCTGTGCTCACGGCAGAGAGACGGACCTCAGGGTCATGACTAAGGGAGGAAGCTATGTAAGCATCCATGAAGTTACTAGCTGTAGAAGGATTTAGTGAGTGGGAGTATGAAGCAGGTAATTGAGGTTTGAGTACAGTATGAAAAGTGGTGGAAAATCTGATGCACGGATGATCTGAGATCCCCAAATCATCTATAACCAGGGAGGGAACAGTCAGACCATGTGTAAAAACTAAATCTAGTGTGTGACCACAATGATGAGTAGGGCCTGAGACAAGCTGTGCAAAGTTAAAAGAATCCATAATACGCAGAAATTCAGCAGCGTAGGAGTTTGCAGAGAGGTCAACATGAAAGTTAACAATGTCATTGTTTATAACAATTGAAGATATGAACTCAGAAAATTCAATAAGAAAAGTTGCTTCAAGCCTAGGGGGGCAGTAAACAATTAAATGCAAGACAGAAGCAGAACCACCAATTTTAAACATCAGAACCTAAAAGCTGGAATAATCATTGTTGCCACAGGGAGTGCATTTATGGCAGTTTTTGAAAATAGCAGCCACACCCCCTCCCCAACCACTGACATGAGGGGAGCTGAAAAAGCTAAAGTTAGGGGGGCATACTTCTAATAGTTGGCTATGTTCACCAGCTTTCAGCCAGGTTTCCGTCAAAAATAGGAAATCTAAATGGAAGGATGAGATAAAATCATTCAAAATAAAGGTTTTATTGGAAAGAGACCTAACATTGAGAAGAGCCATGTTACAAGGTGCAGCTGGTGATGAGGAAACAGGAACCTTATATTCCATGTATGTGAGGTTGTTTTTATTCACAGATCTGAAGCTGTGTTTTGGATGTGGAAACCTGTTAGTGACAATACACTGAATGAGGAGAGTAACTGGGGAGAATGAGGGTGGTAGTAATTGGTGTGGCCAGTAGAGGGAGCTCTCACAGAGAACACTGCTCTGAGGTGGGGGGGGGTGGAGGGGTGTGTGTGACGGTAGTGGGCAGTCAGCCATGCGGGCAGCATTGCACCAAGTTTTGTAAATTAGCCGCTAGCAAACGGCTACCCAGTTTGTTTGGATGAATGTCATCTGCTTGTGGGCCTGGAGTGGGTCCAGAACAGATTAAAATTTTCGATGAAGCCTACATTGTGAGACCTGCAGGCAGACTGAAGCCAGGTGTTGAGGCTAAGGACTATGCTAAAATGCTCTGACCCATGCCCTAGTGTAGCAGTTGGACTGCTGATAAAAAACAGACTTTCCAGTGTTTTTTAGCAAGTTAAAAAGTTGCTCAAAGTCAACTTATTCCAGCTTTGGAACCTTGTCTGACCTCGTTTAAATTGTCGTTTGGTTAGGCCAGCAAAAGACCTATTTGCGCAAATGGCATTCATGGTAACAAGAGCATTTATGCCCACGTCAGTAATTAATGCACAACATGCTACCTTGCATTGTTGTTTTATTTCATATAGCCTTAGCCTTCTAAGAGGTGTTGCAAATGGGTTTATCCCTTCGCACATGCACAAATTTTCTCTCCTGTCACTGTACCCCATTCAGTGGCCCCTCCTCTCAGGTTCTCATGAGCAGTATAAAACCCCTCAGGATCTCTTTCTCCTCCTTCTGCCACCACCAACTACTTTCACTACTTTCATCTATGGATAGAAAAGGGTAAACACCCTGAGCTATCCCTCCAGGCCCACGACCCTTCGTAGTTCATAGTTCTCCTCAGCATTTGTTAATTAAAATTGTCTGAAATCTGAAAGATGGTGTTTACCCAGCATTTTGCTTGCAGTGTCCATCTTGCCTCTTCCTGCCAGGTCATCTACATAATGTTTTTTTGATCTCCGTGCCCACTGCAGAATGTGCCACGGTCCCAAAGCTGGGCTAGCACTCACTTACCCGGTTGTGTGCCCCTGTGGTGCATGTCTGCCTAAGAGTGAGAAGCAGCAGCAAGTGGGTGCTTTGCTGTGCGACAGGAGGATGATGATGATGTTGGCAGGTAAGTACAATGTATTGGATTTTTGCTGGACGTCCTGGTGGGGAGAGTCACAAGGCAGTGCAAGAGTCACTCGGTTCCCTCAATTGTGGGTCTCTACCGTCTTCCTAGTGGAAGACATGGAATCCAATGGCTAGAAGGAGGCACAGCCTGTGCCCACTCCACCTTTTGTACTTCTGCTGACCAGCGGGACTCTATTCTGTGACCAATGAATTTTATTTAGAGAGCAACAGAACAAATCATGTTAGTGGAGCCCCTGTCCTTGATCTTTTCACCGGAGTTGAGGGGGATGCAGAAATTACTGTCCCTGCTTTTCTCCATCTTTTCCAGTCCTGCTTGGTCCAGTGCACTTCACTCTGAGCTTGCAACCAAGTTTGCTCCTCTTACTGAATGTTATGCAATTGTTGAAGCACATGGCTTCCCTCATGTCTACTCCACAGCACACACATCAGTGTGTCAGCTGTGGAGCCATTAGTGCCTCTTACACATTATCATGAGCAAATGGACAACAACAGTCCATTCACACAAGCCTCCTCTCACGGCCTCTCCACTTGTTTTCATGCATCAGTGCTTATTAGTGGAGGTTTTTCCCTGTGGCGTTATGTTGACAAAATGAGTGTTGGGTTTTCATTTACATGTTGCCTCTTTCGCATCCTGATCTGCTCTGCCCTCTGGGCTGTGGTGAGCGTACATTCAGCTCACACAGTAGCAGAGGGTTATCAGAAATGTCCACAGAGGCTCCCCAGATGTTTGTTCACCCGCTTTCAGAGCATTGTTCTGTATGGCTACATCTACTTTTGATAACGGGTGGAGAATTTAATAAAAATGATTACAATTTCCAATTCACGATTCAACGGGGCGCTGGAGTCTTGATATGTCATCTCAGAAGGAAACCGCTGCTCTGATGACAGAGTTGACAGAGATCATGAATAAGGGACTTTTTTTTCCCCCCAAAGTCTCAGCAGGTGAGGAGAACAGGGTTATTACTCGCATTACCTCCAAGAGCTGAAGGAAACAGGCGAAATAAGACCGATTTCCAATTTGTCCCTCTCCAACAAATTCTTAAGGAAAAGGCCATTTCACATGCTCAGAATTAAGCATATACTGGAGTGGGTGTATCCCGGCGAGTTGTTTTCATAAATGTGTGTACTGTTTCCTAGGCGATGTGTGGGAGGGCGTGGGAAAGAGCAACGCAAGAGCGACTGGGTACGTCTCCTCTTACCGCAGTCATCCACACAGTCATAAGCGGGTGCAAGGCTTGGTTGGTGATGAAAGTGACCACAAGACACATCACAAATCTCATGATTAACCAATACCAAAATTGGTTTGCCCGGTTTCAACCAGTAGAGGGCTATCCCTATGCACATTTATAATGGAATATGTAAAATTCAATTACTTTGTGATGAAATGTCAAGATTTTGACCTAAATCAATCAAAAACATTACTAAATTATTAGCAGGGTTCAGCTGAAAAAATTGGTTTAGGGGTTTAGCTACACTCTAAGCTTGTTGCAAAGCCTAGAGGTGCTTCCACCACTAGTGATGTTGCGCTAACATTAGCGCACCCAAGGCTCCAGTGGCTAATGTTACTGCTCCATCCACAAACACGGCCCCTGCCCCTTCCACCAGCATTGCCCCTAACCTGACATGCTGTTAACAACCTAAATGACCATACACCATCCCAGTCAGTCTTAGCAAGCGTGCATTCGGTGCCATATGGTAGTCATGCAACTTTTCTGTCATGTTTCTTTTTATGCTGTTACTGCATGGTGTACTGCAGTGGATCACACATATGCTAAACAGCAAACTTTATAGCCAGTTTAATTATCAACATTACATATAATGATAGTAATAATATGTCATGTAATAATAATAATATAATAATTATTACATATAATAATGTCTACAGCACATTCAACACACATAAAAACAGGAAACACAACCAACATTCATTAAAAGATGTCGTTGTCTGTGCAAGCAGTCAGTTGCATCAATCAGACAATCCTGCAAATGTGCAGGTTTGGTGGATGCAGGCAATGCTCCATACAGTAACGACAGTCGTTAGAGTTGTTAGAGTCGTTGGAGTCACACAGGGCCATTTGTGAAAGACCGTTGTTCTTGGAGATTAAGTTGTTGAATCTCCTGGGTAGAGATGAAAGGGCAGCATTGTAATTGGAGATAGGTGGTGTCGCAGACCTCCTCCTCTGTCGAGGGATGGTTTTTCCACTTTTACCTAGGTGGCTGCATTTACTCCTCTTTCAAACCATCTGTTCTCCCTGTCCAAAATATGTACATTGCTGTCCTCAAAGGAGTGTGCCATTTCCTTCAGGTGTAAACAGACAGCTGAGTTAGCCCTTCTGTGTTTGGCCATACGTTTGTTCAATGGTTGTTTGGTTTCACCAATATGTTGGTCTTTGCATTCCTCACTGCACTGGACCTCATACACCAGGTTGCTTTTCTGGGTGTGTGGTGTACGGTCTTTGGGGTGTACCAGTTTTTGCCTGAGTGTGTTGCTGGGTTTGAAAGATACAGGAATGTGGTGCTTATTGAAAATCCCCCTGAGATTGTCAGATACCCCAGACACATACGGAATGACTATATTATTGCGCTTGTTTTTCCTTTCATCCACAACCACAGAGTTGGTGTTCTTATGTGAGCGTGTCGCTGTTTTCACAAAGGTCCAACTGAGATAGCCACAGGTTCTAAGGGCCTCCCTGAGCTGTTTGTGCTCTTTCTCTTGGGTCTGAATGCTGGCTGGTACATTATCAGCTCTGTGTTGCAGGGTTCTGATAATACCTAGCTTATGTTCCAGTGGGTGGTGTGAGTCAAAGAATAGGTATTGGTCTGTGTGTGTGGCTTTCCTATATACCCCAGTGTGGAGGATCCTGTCCTCTCCAGTGTGTACATCACAGTCCAAGAAAGGCAGGCGACTGTCGTTGACATCTTCCCTAGTGAATTTGAGGTTTTTATCCACTGAGT
>JAQFJB010000016.1:3559351-3569972 GCA_029874875.1 Naso minor
GGGTGTATATATTTATATATGAAAGTATATGCGTGTGTGTGCGCGCGCTATATATGGGGGGGCCCAAATCAATCGATTTCCATAGGGCCCAAAATTGCCAGTGGCGGACCTGGTTTATGTATGATTGTTGATGTGTGGGTGTCTACGTCTTTATAGATGTGTTAGGGTGTGACTGTGGTGTCTGTCTTTAAATATGTGAGTACAATTTTGATTTTGTATGGGTGGGTGCATATGTCTGTCTTTGTGGGAATGTGCACAGTACCAGGACAGTGCCACTGAGAACAAGAATGGGGACCATCTTTCAGTAAAAACTTTTGTTTGGCTATTATTTTAAGAAGTGATTTTTCCATAGATATGCATTCTTAAAGTAGATTGGTCCAATGATTAATATTTATTGAGGTTTTTGACTTCCTATTACCATACTTGCACACCCATGAGGGTACATACAGGAGCTTAACAGGGGTGAGTTCTCACCAGACCTGCCAGACACAGAGGAGCAAGTAAGTGAAGCATCAGTCAACATCAGCATCTTATAATGAGTCAGATAGTCCACCAGTGTTATTTATTTCTTTTCTTCATCATAACTTTTGAAAGACAATTAATTTTGTGTATTGGAAATTGAAAAAGACATCACTTAATTGTTTGATCTTTTATGAAATGGTCAATTTTAAGGTGGCAGACCAGTTAAACTGTTATTAGCAATATTGTTTCTTTATTTCTACAGAGATTGCATCAGCAGTCCGGGCGATGGGTTAGCAAATATTTTTTTAATATGGGCTAAAAAAAAAGGGGAAGTGCATTTAATATGGCTTATTGTCAAATGCTCTAAATCCTCGGGTTTTTATCCAAGTCTTTGTATTGTTGTATTTTATCCTTGAACTCTTACAATTCAGTCATTTACATCTGTGCTTAAAAAGATAATCATGCATTATGCTTCCTGTTGGATATCTTTTTTTAGTTAATCAGTTATAAGCCGTCGAAATTAGTATTTTATACCTACTATCATGCAGAGAAATTGTAATACAGAGACACTTTATCTTACATGATCAAATTTATTGTTACAAGTGCCCTCGAAAAAACTGCAGATGAAGAGGATGTGGGAGATGCCAAAGATAAGAATGCAAAGAAACACACAAGGCAAGGCTGCGAACAGAAGAATTTCTTTTTTTCTTTTTGCACAAATGTTGCCCTTCATTTAAAGGATCACGAAACATTTTATTTTCTCATAGTCTGCAAAGATGAAGAACTTTTGAGGAGTGAAAGATGCAGTTATACACCTATTTTTTATAATAAAACTACTTTATTGGCACGCATGAAAATGTCCACAAGTTAAAGCCAACAGTGGTTTTTTTTGTCGGTGATTTATTATTGATGTCTCACTTCCAAATAGCAATCCATCAATAAGATCGACATCTGGATTCCCAGGTGGTGATGGTATAAAAAACAAAATGGAAACACGCTCACACAGTTTGCTTTCAGAAGAATGAGACAGCAGCAAAACAACTCTGTCAGGTTCGCTTGTCGCCTCCGCTGCAGGGTTCTTGTACTGTTTTTAATACAAATGATGCTTAGGAAGCTTCAAATGTATTTAAGCCAAAAAGGCGGTTTGCAGATTTAGGAGAACATCAAATGTCTTCGAACTGAACTGTTTTGTAAGACTGAAACTGAGTTTATTATGGAAGTGACTCTCAAAGAAGAATACAGAAGTAATAGGGGTGTAACGGTATGTTGTAACAGTGATACGATGCATATGATGATACATGTTGGTGGTCAGTGGTAGACTGGCCTTTTTTTTGGTCCCGCCTTGCTCAATCAGTCGGCCCAATCAAATAGATGATCAGTCCACTGGGGGCTTCATTGGCCACCACCACTACCATCGATTTACTTCATATTAATGACACTAATCTGGCCCCATTATATCCTACTGTGGTCCCCATGTCAAGCCCTTAACTCGCACTGTGAGCCTATGAGCAGAGGCCTATGAGAGAAAGGAGGAGGAAGAAGAAAGAGCGTAGAAAGCAAAAAAATGGAACAACAGAAACCACAAAAACGGACCCAGTGGAGCCGAAAAGGCTGAAGTCGCTTGAGGCGGAGGCAGCTAAATGTTCCAAATAGCCCGCTTTATTTGGGGCCGCTGCCGGCGCAAAGACACGTGCAGCTGAACAAACTCGCAGAGATGTTGCAGAGGTAAGCAGACGGTAACATCAGTAACGTTATAGGCTGATGACGTTACGTTACAACACTGATAACGGCCCAGTTAGAGCGATATGATATGATTCAATGACTAGAAATCATATAGTTACTTTATTTTTTTGCCTAAAATAAAGGAAGAGAGAGTGCCTCCGTCTATGCAGTGGTAGGGGAGGAAAACCGAAGGAAAAGCTTGACACACTAACCCACACAAACATTCAGTACAAGGCGCCTCCCTGCCATGATCTGACTTTATCTGAAGTGGCCCTGCAGACATAGCACGCATGCCCAGAGCCTCAAAGAATAAACTGAGGTAACTATACAACCACTTGCAATTATAAATGCGAAAAAAACATCCACATAATGTTTTAAGTGCTAAATATTAAAATAATAAGTCAGTGTATAGTGTATAGCCCTATTGAGTAAGCACTGAACCATATATCCTCTGACCCCAGCATCTATATACATGACCAGGGTTGGGCAGTAACACATTACTTATTACTTTGCCCAGTAACTAGTAAAGTAAGGGCTCATAATTGCCAAAACAGTAATTATATTATAGTTACTGATCCAAGTATTAGTTAGGTTGGCCCAATGTGGCGGTGCGCTCAGTCGCTGTGGCTCAGGACTAACTCTCCACTTTAACCTCGCAATTTTGTTGTACAGCTCATTGTGTAATAACAATAAAGCTGCTTTACCTTTACCGTTAACTCAGTAGTTACTATGTTACTACAAAGGGGGCCATCTACATGTTGGCACTGGCTGCACTCCTGATCTCTGACAAAAATATCTGTCCTTAGATATTTGTTTTTTTAAGTATTATAAAGTGGATGCAGTTTTGGGAGCTGGCAAAACAGGTTGTGCATCAGTTTTTTGGGAAGTCAGTTGGGTTGCAAAAGTAATATAGTAAGATAACTAGTAATGCAACAAATTGCTTTTGATGCAAAGTAATAAGTAAAGTAATTGTGTCACTTTTATATGGAGTTATCATTCATAAGTAACTTATTACCATTTCAATTTGCCCAACACTGTTCATGACAATGAACATTTTAGACAAAATTTCTTCCAAAATATTTCCCGTCTAAAATTTCTTCTTTGTTAAAATTGATTACTTACGGTCTTATCTCTGTTGTAGATCTCAGCAGTGCAAAGCAAAGGAAAAGTTAAAGGTCATCAGCTCTGTACAGCATCGAGACGTTGGACCACCAAGATGGCAAACATCAGCAGTATCCTAAACCAAACTGCCAAGATGAGTTCTTTGAATCTTTTTACAATTTCCCTCCATGGCTTGTTTTCTTCCATTGGGATCGTAGAAAACCTCCTCATCCTCGGTGTCGTGGGCTTCCATGTCCGCCGCTCCGTCATCAGCATCTGGATCCTGAACCTGGCAGCCTCTGACCTGCTGGCCACAGCCTCCCTGCCATTCTTCACCCTCTACATGGCCAGTGGAAACACCTGGACGTTGGGTGCAACCTTCTGCCGCATCCATTCCTCCATCTTCTTCCTCAACATGTTCGTCAGCGGCTTCCTGCTGGCGGCGATTTCTCTCGACCGTTGCCTGGTGGTGCTGAGACCTGTCTGGGCCCAGAACTACAGGAGTATCCAACTTGTGGGGAAAATATGTGGGGTGATTTGGGCCTTGGCTGTGCTCTGTACAATCCCCTTCTACATTTTCCGTGACATCATTCACCAACCTGATGGCAAAATCCTGTGTTACTACAATTTTGCTCAGTTCCTCCCTAGCAGCACTTATGATGTGGAAGCTTTATGTAAGCATCGAAAGGAGGCCTTGGCCTTTATGAAGCTCTTTCTAGCCTTCCTGATTCCTCTGCTCATCATCATCCTCAGTTATGTTGCTGCGAGTTCCAGCCTGGCGCACAGAGGCTGCCGTCGCCCTTTCCGCTTTGTTCGGCTCGTAGTGGCTGTAGTGGTGAGCTTTGTACTCTGCTGGGCTCCGTACCACCTCTTCATCATCATCGAGGTGATGGCTCCCAGGGGTCAACCTGCACAGATATTTGCAAGCAGGGCCCTCCCAATTTCGGCAACCATCGGCTTCCTCAACAGCATCCTTAACCCCATTCTGTATGTGTTTAGCTGCCCTGACCTGTGCAAAAAGATAAGACATTCTCTGGGTGCCGTAATGGAGAGCGTTCTAGCTGAGGATCTCGCAGAGCTGGCCCGACGCCGGAGCACCGCTCGGAGCTCAATCAGCACCACAGAGATAGTGTATAAAAGGAAGAATTCTGCTGCAACCTTGTGCCTGAAAAAAGAGGAGCAAGAGCAGCAAGAAAGTCTTGCTAACGTTGCTGAGACCTGAATGTAAGCGAACCACAAATTCTTTAATCATGGCCAAGATTTGTTTTACTTCATTTACAGACATACGTTTGTATTTGTGATAAACATACAGTATGTAGGAGACAAAGTTGTATATGTGATGTTTAATTTGTTGGGTTTGTTTGACAATATCCTGTTTTACATTCTTGATCACCTTCAATTTCAATATATTGTTGATGCAGTTTCCCGTGTTTACCTATTGTTACTTGCTTTTTAGAACATTGCAAGTCATTTTAAACTTTCCAGTTCTCTTTCTAGTTCTCTGCCTTAGTCCTTTGGCTTCCGTGTTGCAGTTTTTCTCGAAAAGTCATAAATGCATTAATATTTCTGCTATTGGATGTAAAGAAACAAAGGAGCAGGGTCATTTTTGCTAGATGTTTTTTTTTTTTTAAATTTAATGTTCCATCTGCGGGTGCAACAGAGTAATATGTACCCTGGAAAATGGTGGTCAGATAACTAATCCAACAATCCTTTTTCAACTAGCTGGAATTATGCAGCGTTTCATGCAGCTGTGATATTGCAGTTCTGTTTAGTCTCAAATGTATGAGGGAAAAGGTGTTACACTTCAATGAGGGAAACATAATCGGATGAAAGAGAATTCCCCGGACTTTCTTGTTCTGATAGGATTAGCAGTGTGACAAAGTACATCATGTTTTTTGATTGTGTGAGCTTTCAGAATCTATCTATCTCTTCTACATATTTTCTACTTTGTTTTAAAAAATACAGAACTGTTTTTTGTTTTGTCTGGCCATGTCCTGAGCTATTCCCAGCGGTATTTAGGGGTTAAATCAGCATTACTATGAAGAATGTACTGAAAACTTTATAAACTGAAAAACTTTCAATGGAATGACAACTGAAACTTAACAAACAAAACTAAAAACATGCAAAATTTTGTGTGATTTTCTGTTCGACTTTGATTGATGTGCTCATTTTGTTGAATGAACCATACATGATATCAGTCTGTGGAGCAGATGTGTTTTTCACTGGGTGTTACATATAATGTTGTATTGTTTATATGCTTCATGGTTCATGTAATGTCTGTGTTTCTCTAAACTGTGAAATTTCCGAACATTATGAAACAAAAAGAAAAGCTGTCTGGTGTTGCAATATGGCACTTAACTTGCAGTTTCACCTCAGTCAGTGTTGTGTTTCGTAGTGATTAAAAACCAATTCTTTTTTTTTAAAAAAAGAAAAAAAGAAAGAAAGAAAGATTGCCAGCAACCCAGTGTTCACATGTTAATTTTTTATTGTAAGTATAAAAGTAAAAAAAAAAAACCTGTAAAATGTCCACAATTGTTTGATTGTTGTTCATTGTTTAACTCTAGAACATTAAATTTCCATATTTCTACTCCATTACATAGTGTTGGGTTTATATAAGCAACAGTGTTTGCACTTTGAGATCTGTGTGCTTCACTCTCATATTTTTATTTTTGTCCAACTCAGAAACAGAATTTAGATCATCAAGAGAAGGCAAATAATGAACCAGGAGAATAATTCTAGTTTAAATGCGTGAAACACTTTGAGACAAATGAATGTATTCACTGAGTTTGAAACTCAAACTTCACAGAGACTATACATGTGCATTTCCACTGGGTGGCACAACTGCTTTGCCTAAATTCCAGAAGTTACTCTGTGCTCTGATCCAAGTTATATTGCCAGAAGACTGTTATGTCCAGTTTCACTCTCCCTCTTGTTTTCTGGATTTCTGGTGTAGAGGGTGATCATTTTCTGGGTGTTCTGCCCTCTTCCTACACATGGCAGGGACCTCTGCAGCTCCAGCCGGGCGTCAGGGCACAGGAAGATGTAGAAGAGGGGATCCAGCAGAGTGTTGAGACTGGTCAGACCATAGCAAAGGCGATAGACGAGGAAGATGGAATGTTCAAATCCACACCGCTCCTTTGTTGACAGCAGGGACACAAATCTGTATCCGCCCACGAGGTGATAGGGTCCAAACACAACGATGAAGTTGACAGTGATCACGACGAGTATGCCCACGATTTTGCGGCGTTCGTGATCAGAGAGAGATGGAGATCGTCGGAGCGTCACCCCGATGTGGGCTGAGGTGTAGCTAAGAGAGGAAACAGAGATGAAAATGAGGATTCAAGCTGTCATCCATCAGAATAAACAAGATGCTGTAAAGTCTCCAAAGGCCAAAAAACTTAGACCCTTACTTTGTACAAGTCACAAACAAAAAAAAATTGTGCTGTTAATTGATCAAAATGTTTCATCGAGATTCATCGCAAATTAATCGCACATCTTTTTTTATTCAGCTCTAAATGTGCCTTGAAGGGATGTTGTAAAAGTTTTTACTAGTCTTATCAACATGAGAGTGGACAAATATGCTTGTTTTATGCAAATATATGTTTATAATTATTGCAACAATCCATAACAGTGAAAAATACTGTGATATACATTCTGATTGAGCACTCGCTGCTCTGCTAAGTTAAGTCTGTTGTCATCAGGGCTTGATTGCTCATGTCTGTTGTTGTAGTTGTTATGAGCAACAACAACTGCCCCTTCAGTCTCGTCTCCATGTCTTATTGACCATTAAGCTAGTCATAAGTTTCACATTAAACACTTGCCCTACATTTGGGAGTCCAACCAAACTATAACAGTGTCCCAGTACAACACAGATTACAACATGGTGTCAGAAAACGGAGTTACGGAGTTATTCAAGCGAGGTACAGTTAGCTAATGGAGCTAGCCTGGAAGCTAACAGCTGATTGCAACCAGCCAGCACAAATGCAGCACAGTTCAAGCCGTACTTATAACAGTGTCCCAGTATAATACAGACTACAACAAACACTGTCAAGAATGTACTTACTAGCTATCTTGTCTTAAATTGTGTCTCTGGTATATACGTCTATGGTGGTGGTGCATCGCTTCCTGGTTTTACATACTACGGGCTTTATTAATGAGTTAACTTTGCAATTTTTTGATTTTTTTTTTTTTTTGTGTGTGTGTGTGCTGTCAAAGAATTACTGATGTTTTGTGCAATCTCCAAGCTTTCAGTTTTAACCCTTGTTTTAGTAATTCTTAATTGTTTTCAAGTATAAGGTTGGAAAAGTCTTCATCTCTTTTGCTCTCCCACAAAATTAAGGAATTCAGTTACTTAGCTATAAAAGAAGTTTTTGTGCATTAGAAGTAGTTGATTTATTAGAGAATAGAACATTTATATTAACAGACTTGTAGACATTTTATTAGCAGAATTTAAGAGGAATATCCTCACTGGTTTCTGGAAGGTAACTCACCCTAGTATGGCACACGGCAGCAGAAAGCCGAGGGCCACGGTGGTGATCTTGAAGTGGGCGTACTCAGGGCTGACGGGGTACTGCTCCAGACACAACAGCCTGTCAGAGTCGAACACTGATGGCAGCAGCCCACTCAGGCAGAAGAGGAAGGTTAGTGTCCAAACTGCTACACCAGACACCGCTGCCACCCTGACAGTCCGCACCCTGCGGCTGCTCAGCGGGTACACGATGGCCAAGCATCGGTCCAGCGCTATCAGGCACAGGAACATGACACTGGCGTAGACATTTACGTAGAACACATAGCCCACCAGTTCACAGGTGAGCTGGCCGTAAGGCCAGCGATGCGCCCCTTGGAGATAAAGGATCCACAGTGGTAGAGTGAGCAGCTGGAGGAGGTCTGACAGAAGCAGGTTGAGGATGTAGACCAGCTGACAGCCTCCCCCACCTGAGCGGCCCAGGTGGTACAGTCCCCAGAGAGACAGCAGGTTACTGGGGAGACCCAAAGAAAAGATCACGCCATAGATGCAAGTCAGGCCGAAAGTGTCCGTGTCCAAGGGGAGGTCACAGCTGTCATTGGACATGTCTGTTGGTCAAGCACCTGACATGGGAAACTAGAGGTCACCTTGCTCAGGATGATGAGTTGGTTGAAAAATACCCATTTATTCACTCAAAGCAAAAGAAAAGAAGTTGCTGCTGTTATCAGTTTCATGCATCCACTAGTTATTTGTCCATTGTGTAATATTCATGAATGCTTTCTCCTGTGGAAAAGGTCAGGCTCAGATTTAGTGCTGTCAGTCAACCAGTCTTCAAAGCATCCAGGATCCATCAGGGGAAACTGCAAAGCAGAGAGCATCAGCGTTCCCAGATGATTCAGTCTCAGCAGGGACATAAACAGTCAAACCATAATATTCAAACTTCTCACTCACCTCTCCAGGCAGTGGGACCGACTTTGTTCCACAAAAGTGTGCTGCCTGCTCTGCAACTGTGTGACCTGTAATCAAGAAAAGTTGGGAACACAGTGTCTCGACCAAGCCTTGTCTATTCTGTGATCATTTCCTCCACAGGAAACCTACTTCTTCAGCTTTAAAGGCAACATCCTGAGGCAGGAGAACGCCTTTCTACCCCAGAACAAAAACATACACTCTCTCTTTCTTGCTGTCTCCCATACTCCAGTAGCAGATAGGGTGATTAAGGTGGGCAGGGGCTGTGAGGGGAGGAAGTGATGTAGGGTATCTGCTAATGCCCCTTACATTGTCAGTTGTTGGCTACATTCCATTAAACACATTAACACTTTGGTTATGCTGTCCTTACACGTGCTTTTTAACACATTTGAGCTAGGGTAAGGTTTTGAGTTGAGAATATAATCATCCTTGATACGGTTACAGTTGGATCAGTCCCCAAAAAAGAATATAAGTCAAAACAGTGTCCTCCTAAGTGACATAAACAAGAATTAGTGTGTGTGCTTATTCTGATCTGATTTACAGTTACAAGAAGGTTTGAACAGAAACCAAAGAAAGTGAGTGCAGATAAATAACCCTGTTAAACAAAGAACTGTCATGCAGTTAAGTGACTGCAGAGGTTAGAGTGAAGTGCTGTTCTAAAAAATGTCCTGTTTCATTGACAGAGCTTGTAGACGGTGAGTGTGTGCAGTTTACCCGGGCTGAACTTTGCTCAGGCACCGCTGGGAGAAAGAAAAAATCTCACACAATTGAAATTGTTTTGGGAAAGAATGGGTAAGTTGAGACAATGGGTGTTAGGCAGTATTTTTACCACAAGGTTTCAAAGGAACGAGGGTCGAATCGCTCACGTTGTTTCCTTCAAAATGTCACCAGTCTCTGATTTATTGAATTACGCGGGATTTTAACTAATAAACTGGTCTCCTGAGAGATTTCCCCCACTCTCTTCTACACTGAAGTCTGCATTATGATTTCTCTGCCCCTGTGTAGCCCACATTGGTTCTGCAGGGATGGATTAAGATGTACAGTGCAGAGACGTCAAATCAGCTTCAAGTGAAAATGTGGAGTTGAAAGGCAGCATGATAAGATGTTTCTGCAGACTGACTACACGACGACACAGGATGTTTTCTGCAACGCTTTCATATTTCACTACATGGAGAGTTATGTATATAGCAAGAGGGGGAAGAAGTCAAAGCCACACAAGCTACTGACCACTGGCAATCTGAGATCTGAACGGAAACATGAGTCAGACAAGGTCACAGTTTTTATTCGTGTTCTGCAAATTGAAAATCATACAGGAAGCTGCAGTGGCAACCTGGCAACCTCATTTCGACATCCCTCTGACACTCAGAAGGGCACCATACTGATGTGCACAATTGTTGTGTTTTCTGCTTGAAAACAGTGGAAAAATCTGACTGTATCACCTTTGAGAGCACAAACAACAGAGACAAAAGGGGATTTAGAGTTAACACAGTCTAATATGCTCAAATTAAGTTGACAATATTTATATTATCACTTCCAAACTTAAAATAGAGGGAGTTCAAGTCTATAATGTTCTTTCTTCTGATAACTACTCGTTCAGTCCTTTGGAAAGCTATTTGAAAAATGGACATGAAGTTGTAAAACAAATACTGAAGTTCACACTTCTAATGTTCCAGTGAAATATTATCACCATAGCAGTGCATCTAGGGCCTTCTGTGGGTGGCTTTGTCGAATAAGGTGTGAACAAGAGTATTTGCTCTGGGCATACTACATATGTTGTTATGCAACCAATTTTCTATGCCACTTCATCAGCACTACATCTTTTTTATCCTGTGCATAAGTTACCACTGAGCAAAAACCTTCTCCTTTTTGTATTTTTAATTAGGTTCAGGTAAAAAAAAAAAAAAT
>JAQFJB010000016.1:3627986-3637999 GCA_029874875.1 Naso minor
GTAAAGCACTATGGGTTGCATTTCTTTTATGTATGAATAGTGCTATATAAATAAAGTTTGATTGATTGATTGATTGACCAAAGCTGTTCAAATGAGATAAAGCAGAATGCATCAATAGCTCATGACACATGCCACAGACACCCAGACCTCAGCATCTCTGAGCCAGGCTCACAGTGGTCAGGGGTTCGATTCCCACTCGGCTGACTGACCCACGCTAAAAATATACAGTGAGTATTTATGTGTACTCAGAATGGATCCACTGGTGCTCAGTTTTCCGCTTCAGATTCTAATTATAGAATATAAATCTGACAAAAGTGGACAAATGTGGAACACATTCCTCAAGGAACTTCATTACATTATCATTCACTCTAACTAAAGACATGATATTTACATTTGAGCCATTTAATTGGTAGCAGAATTAAACACTCTGTGTGATGACAGGCGTCTTAAAAAGTGTCTTCTAATTACCGACGATGGCCTGACTGTAGGTCCAAATATGTGACAGAACAACATGTTGAGCAGGCAGAGAAGGACAGACGGGGCCGGATAAAGAGCAGTCAGCAGGGCAGGTGCTGCACGATGGGTAGCAAAGGTGACTGAGCTAATGTAATTGATATGCAGCAGGGGAATAGGATCAAAGGGATGTCTGGGATACCAGCTCCATCAGGGACAAAAATAGACTCTGATTAACAAACAATGATGTGTTAATATGACTCATTATGTTCCAGAGCCGCACAGTATTGGCTTTTTTTTTCTGCTTTTCAAATGGAGCAACACACATTTTTGATTTTCCTCTTTGCGTCTTCTGCTTTTTCTCTCTCCTCTTGCTGCGGGTCATCTCTTTTTGAGATTTTAAGGTTGTTAAAATGGCCCATCGCTGTAGGATAGTGGGTCGGGAACATACGCTACACCTCCCGCGGAGCTCAGCAACCCGAGCGGGGCAGCTTTTTAACTTTTACCTCCATCCTTGGGTCGGAAGGGTCAAAGTCAAAGCCCTTCAGCTGAGCTCAGATAAGCACTAGTCATCAAAAATCGATTCCTATTTCGATTTTATCCCCCCTAAAAAACAGGGGAGGCGGAATCAATACCAATTTAACTGAACCGACAAAGTGCAGCTGGATGTGAGATGCTGGTCTGGTGTCTGATCGTAGCTTCCCTGAGTGTAAAGATGCCTTAATTTTGAAGTGAAGGGATTCTTCTTCGGGAAGACCCACAGTAAAGGGAACAGAGGAATGGGAGCACCACATCACAGGTAGTCAACAAGCACAGAGCAACTGTTTGTTTTCCAAGCACCACATGAGGTCAAAGGTCAAAGTCAAAGGTAGGCGAGCACGTTTGTCTTTCTGTCTTCTATTTTCTTTCCATCTTTCCCTGTCACTGTCAAAGACACGGAGCTTTATCTTCCTCTTTGTTTGGAATAAGGGAAAATACATTTAGCTCTCTTCGAATTGGATCAAATTTATTTTAAAAACATAATTATATCAGCTGGTTTAAGACTGAGAAAATTGAACTTGTGACATCTTTGAGTCATTCCAACAAACAAAACAAGAGTTCAGTTAAATGTCCTTACCAGTAAACGTGAGACAAATGCAGCTGCACACGACGACGAACGTGTTCATCCTCACCGGAATGTTCATCCTCATCTTCATTTGCCCAATCGTGACAGTCATGACATCTTACACATTCATGTGCCAATCAGAGGCCCCGCTCTCCACTATGCAGGCACTTTGACCTCCGTGCACCTTCACCTGGATCCGAGAGGAATCGTCACAAAGTCACACTTTTCCCGCTCAGGCACCTTCAGTTGGGTCAGAATTAGTCGGCACCTTCGGCAGCACACTCTGTTCAGCTGGCGGCTCTCTCTCCCCTGTCCCCCGGTCTCTTTGTGGCCATGGCTCCATGGGTGAAACCACGGTCTGATTGGGTGTGCGTGCTGGGAGTGACAAGAGGGCGGTATGTGTTTGTACTGGGAAGCCTGCGGGGCAGGCACCTGTTGGTGCTCACCAATCTGAGGTTAGCTCTGTGGGGGACAGAGGAGGAAGTGGAGGGGGTGTAATAGGGCAAAGTAATGGCAATAGGCTGCAGGTTATGACAATGGAGATATTTTTGGGTGGAGTGGAGTCTGGTGTTGATTCTGGGGGGCTGACTTTCTCTAGATGATGAGGAATGGACAGGAAGTGGTTAATAGGTGACATCTCTTTCTCATGTTACTTTTAGTGCCTTTCTCATTCTGATCCTGCCTTTTTGATCCCCTCAAGCATTTCCACCCTTCCCTCATTTGGCTGATCATTCCCTTTGCACTGCCCGCTTGGAGATATAGTGAAATTCAAGCTGTGCTTTATTTCTTGGGGCAGATTTAATCATTATTGTGTGATGTACGACTTTCAGCTTACCGTTTACGGGAAATCGGTTATCCAGTTTGAGTCCTTCACAGACTGTCAGAGCACTTATCTGTAAAGTGTTCTGAAATTATGCAAAATGTGTTAAAGCCACTTTGGATGGAATTAAAGATGAATGCAAAAAACATTGTGACAGACAGCAGCGGGAACAAAAAGAGGGGGTAGCATGGGTTTTAATGGGTTATGGTGGGAATGATCATGATTATGACAATGACCCATGAATCTGAGCCGGGACTCATGGTCAATAATATAAAGGCAGCAGACGGACTGCACCTACTTTGGCTCTGATTCTGTCTTTTTTTAACAAACAAAATGATTTTATACTCATATAATAATGTGTGAATTAATCAGATAATAGCTTTACAGGAATTTTAAGTCAGACAAAAAAGGATTTTGAGGATCACACATCTGAACAACATAGAAAACATTATGTCAAGATAAATTCTTGAAATGACAATAGTGACTTTAAAAAGCTTTTGACAAGTAAATAACGAGAGAGCAGAGTTATTTGGCCACTTTAGAAGAGGACAAAAGACATTTTTCAGCAGATAAAGCTGCCATGGCATAACTTTGGTAGTGTCTAAGCTGTTCACAATAGATAATGTGAGGGAAATGAGAGATGAAGGCACCGGCTCCAAAGAAGCTGCGGAGTGAAAACTTGTAGTTGTGAGGTGCTGAAGCAGAGTTCAGAATCACCGAGGAGCAGGAGCAGTGAGGCGCTGACGTTACCAACACTGGTGGTTTTACAGGATTCATGAGTTTGAGCAGAAAAAGAGCAACTCAGTCTTTCTGATGTTGAATTTGAGGTGAGAAAGAGGAGCATGTCGAATAATATATAAAAGCAGAGATGGATGTTGTTGCCATAGAAATGGTGAGGGAAGAGGAGCACTGTGAGTGTTGTGATCGATGAGGTGACGGCCTTGAAGTGAACTCTGGATCCCGCTGCTTCTTTGATCCTTCTTGATATTTATCAAGAAGTCGAAGTCAGTATATCAAGGCTTTTAAAGTTTTCTCTGTTCGTACAAGATAAGAAAAAACTCAACAAGCACTACTTTTTTTTAGCCTTCTTTCTATTGTGCCTAAGGTCAAACTCTCCTCTCTCCCTTTAGCTGCACGTTCCAGCGCGGAAACATAAACAGGTCATAAATCAGACCCAGGTTGAGAGTTGAGAGAGGGAAAATCTCCGACTTGCCCTCCTGCGTGCCGCCATACCGAAATAAATACTTCAGCAAAATGGCCCCTGTGTGGTTTTATGTATCTGTTGAAGGATCCGTCTCTTCAATGCCACAGCTTCATGCAAGGTCAACAGGTTAAATAATAAGTAAACACTGGAAATGAGTTCAATTTAAACAATGGAGCATCCAGGTCTATAATATTGAAGAACTATCAGCACTGTTTCTACAATCAGCTGCTCAGAATGACTGCAGACTTTCAGCTTTCAAGTGCATCAGTTCACACTTCGTATGTGCATGATAGAAATGTCAGGGAAGCCCATGCGGCGTTGTCTGGTTACCAGTGCCGCTGTGTGTGTGTATGGGTGTGTGTGTGTGTGTGTCAGGTCGGGGGATTATATTAAAGATTATTAATAGCAGAGCAGGCAGGTGACGGAGCGAGGCTTGCAGCTCTCATTGCAGCATTCTGACAACAGACGGAGCCTTTGAAATCTTCCCTCAGATCTTTATTTTAAAAACAAACAAACAAACAAAACAGACTGAAAGCATGAAATTAAAAGGGCAGGTGCGTCTTTGTGTCATGTGAGAGGATCAAAAAGAACGTCCGCTGCACGCGTACATCTGCGAGAGAGCAAGATATGAGGATACAGGCGCAGGTCTGATACATAATGGGAATTCCACAGGCTATTGGTGCAGCTGGTGAACTGTGAGTTGGCACGCTGCTCCACTCAGACATGAGAATATCCTCCATGCAAAACCAGTGCCAAAAATATAAAGAGGATTACGGCGGCAGAAATATCCACGGAGCATGTGCCGCACTCCAGCACATTCTGACACAGGGAAATGAAAAGCACACAGCTCACTCGTTATAGCATCTAGTTTGTCTTGGTGTTTATGTGTGAACACCGCGCAGGAATAACCAACGTTGGATCACCCGTCCTCAGATCTAGAGTTATTCTCCATCAAATACCCTAAAAAACAGCTTACATGTGCGCTTTATTAGGGCCTGACTGATATGAGACTTTTTGGGCCGATACTGATATTAATGAGCAAGAAAATTCCAACGAGCTCAGAACTGTGATTTTCAAATACTTGTGACCATGACATGTAATGGAGGCAGGATATCTCACATTTTAACAAACTTTGTTCCAAACATCAGTGCATTGAACCATAAACACCTCATTTATTAGTCATTAAACGGCGGACCGCCCCCTGCTGGACAAACTAAGTAATTACACTAATTTTAAATCACTATTCCAAGACTTTTTCTGGCCTTAGAAACCTTTTTTTAATACCAGTAGAACATATTTCTGTATTTCTTCTATCTGTGATAGGCCAGTTACCCGATAACATCGGATAACTGATATATCAGTCAGATCCTAATGTTTTTACACATGTAATATACGCTAACATTGGCTTGGTTGGTATATTTCATGAAGCTAAAAATGCCCTTGCACAGTTTTTGCCGATTTTCGAGTGATATCCAGAGAGGCAGCAAGACCTTTACTACATTACTGAGGCAGTTCAGTCGGAGAAGCTCTTGATTGCTCTTGAATAACCCCAACTTATTAATTCCTTGGCATTTATTTGCAACCTAACGTTAAATGCAGGAAATCTTCAGTATACAATCTGACAAAACGTAGCTGTTTAAACAACATGCCATCCTCTAAGCGTAGGTAGACTGGATGTACATAACCATCATGTCCAAACACTATGATGCTGTTGACCTAAGTCTTGAAGGAGTGGTAAAGCAGAGATAAAGAGCTAAGTGTCCAAAAGTTATGCTGACGTCTTTGTCTCGCATATGACCAAGATTTAAAGTGGGTCAACAGAAATTACAGTTTAAAACAATAATGGAGTGTTATCAAGATGTAGTTTAACATTTAACTCCTAAGGCAAAAAAATAAAAGCATCATCTTGTGGTCATTTGGGGTGTGTCTGGCAGAAACAGTCCAGTAAATTGGCAGTGCTGACACATGATGGATAAAACAAGGTATAATTTTTTCTATTGTTTTATTGATTGTTGACTCTGTGGGTCGATGATACTACACTTAGAGAATTTCGCGTTCTACTAGCCTAGTTGTTTTCGCCAAGATTTGCCAAGGTTATCAATCAGCATAGGTATAGGTCGAGAAAACAAATGTCCCACGGCTTCAGAAGGATTTGAAGGGGTCGGTGGGTGTGTGGTTGAAGCTGGCATCGGCGAAGATGGCCAAGGTGCCCACAGTGGTGAAGACGACGAAGATCCAGAGGAACATGCGGTCCACCACCATGGCCACGTACTGCCAGTCCTCCTTAAGCTTCAGTGCGAGGGTGGATTGATGAAAGGGACGACACATTAAGAGAAGGGAAGAAATGCAAAGTGAATTACTGGATATAAGGGGGTTAACAGTGGGAAGGTTAAACTTTCTCACTCAGGTAAACTTACAGCTTCATAGTCTTTCTCAGCCTGCAGAGCCTCAGCGATGTATGTGATGGCCTCTATGGCTGACTTGAGCTCTTCAGGTAGTGTGAGGTAGCTGCTGGGGCCATCAATGAACTTTCTCAGATCTGTGCACATGCCCTCTGGCTGGAACCTACACAGCAACACACATTAATGTCAGAGGAGAACATCCACAGTGCACAACAGTCAATATACCAAATGGACCTCAGGGTTGATTCAGGAGAAACGGAGTGAGAGCACACAGAGTGTTGACATCCAAACTAAACAATGCACACAAGCTGGCAGAGTGCACTAACGACGAAGCAGATGTCGGCCCGAGCTAATTAAAAGCTGCAAACTAGAAAAAAAGTGTTTATGAGGCAGGCAGCACGTCTCCTCTGCACTCTTCTGTTATTCAGAGGGAAATAAAGAGAAGGTCAGAGGAGCTCCCCGGGCAAGCTCTGCCAGTGTGGGAGTCACCGCTCTGCATCTGCTGACCGGGCTGCTCCGGCTGAGAAACCCTCTGAGAGTGTGTGTGTGTGTGTCCACTTTGGTGTTTTGCTGTCACCCTCAGTTATCGGCCATCAGCTGCTACAGTGTACCCGCAGTTGCTGAGGGAAGATAAGAGGAGGTTTTTCTCTCCTCAAACAACTTTTTTACATGAAAGGGTCAATTTTGTTTTCAGTCTTTATGAAAATCATAATGAAGTTATCTGGCTAAATTGTATAATGGAGCTCAAATTCATCCTTTTGTCGACCAGTCACAGTGATGGGGGAAACTTTGTTGAACTTGTTGCAGAGGGGTTTCTTTTGATAACTTTATATTTGAAGTGGAAATAGATTATTACTGTTTGTTGGCACCTCTCTCGAGGAGGCAAAGTAGAAAAAAACATCAGAAGAAAAGATTTATTTATTTACTTTGTCTATAATGGAGACATGAAAACAAATTAAGGCAGATCAATCGCTCATTTTTTGACAAGATCATATGTGTAGGCAAACAGCATAATGAAGGTAAGGCTCATAGGGGACCAGTCTAAATGCAGATGGTGCCACTATGTCAGATAAAACACTGGGCAACCAACATTTACTTCAAAATGACAAGTTAAAGCTTTTTATGTTGTTGTAGCTGGACTCTTTGTAGCTAGCTGAGTCCAGCAGAGAGCTCCGCCTGTGCCTATAGAACTACGGTTACAATATTGTAACCTTTGTTCCTCCCCAGCATTTTGTTTCAGTTTCATATGAATCTTTACATATTAACACTGATGTGCTCCTGATTACTGAGCAACATGCGCTTTAAAGAGGGACTATGTCAGGTCTGTGGAACGGTGGTCACTGACGAAGTAAAGTTCATCTTGTTAAATTTGGTGAGCAACAGCTAACCCTTTTTGCTAACATTAGCTGAGCCGACATAAACTAGTGGGCAAACCAGACCAAGCTGAGCTTCTTGAACTGAGCGAAGGATCATATCAATACTTAGGAACTCAATTTTTATTAAGAGGACGAATGAGTTGTTTCTTCTCTCTAAAGTCTCAGTGTAACACACAGACACTAAAGAAAATCAAAGCACTATTCGTATGCGTGTTCTGCTGTGGGATTCCCCGCTGCACCTCTGTGCATAATCATACAGAGTGTCCTTGATCAATGACACATGGATTTCCATTTCCAGTGGAGCGTCAGACAAAGACCTCTAATACCCCGACAACTTTAAGTAGTGATACAGCACAACTCTCTCTGCAGGTAGTCACAGTTAACACGCCTGCTTTAGAAGCAACATTGCCTTTGAAATTAAAGCATTGCTGTGGCTTATGATGTGTCTTTCTAGTTTTGGCAATCATTTCTATCAGTTATGAAAATAAAACACGTTTTCATTGTTTCATATTGTTGCAGAACTCTGAGAGGAAAAACATCTCTGAATTACGATCCTACAAAGTCTACTAGTCCAGGTTTTCGGTCTCCTTCTATATTTTCAGACACAGTGTGAACAGGTCAGTCTTCCACATTATCTAAATCACTTTACTGTGAGGTGACAGTGTGCACCTCAAATGTCAGCAGAATTTCCTCGCACAAGTACGGCAAGCGCAGCGGGTCAAAGTTAAATGACAAAGTCGGTCTGAATGTTTAGTTTAACGTCATTTCTGGGTATATTTCTAAATAAATAAACAAATAAAAGATATATACAGACATAAAAACATATTTGCAATCAGTGTGCACCTTCACAAACTTTTTCTGTAGTATTTATAATAAAAAGTTTTGAATTTAAAAAATGCTTTTTTTTTTTTTGCAGTACTCCCCTTCTACAAAGTCCGTTAAAACTCGTCAACTTTTTTAGTCAATTTTATGACCTTGTCCAAACAAATGTTAAGCTCCAACAAATTAGTCTTATTCTGCTTTCTGAACAGCTGCACTCAGCTTTTTACAAACATCTGCTGTCTTATGAAACACCTCAAATATTAAACACCTCTTTCACTTACACTTTTAACATCCTACAGAGAAAAAAGAAAGAAAGACAGAAACTGACAGAATGAGTTGCAGGTCAGGCAGCTCACCACCAGAGGGGAGTGTGTCCCTATGTTTTTAAGTGGAAAATATTGAAATGGAGTGTAACCTGGACAGTCAGGGCAGAGCATGGAGCTGCTTGGTATTCAGTGCAGCAGTTTAGGGGTTCACAATGCAGCGCCGCCATCGCTGCTGCTCCTGTAAGTGTGGCAGGTGAGGAGGCTGCGACCTCAGAGAGGTGGAGCCTTGTGATAGATATACAGAAAGAGAGATAACAGAGGGAGGTAAAGAGAGCGAGAGACACAATTTGGCCTCTTAACCTTCCTCCCTTTCCCCTCCTGCGTGGCTCAAAGCAGCACTTCATCAGCCAGAAATAAATGACTGTTCAGGAGACTAATTCAACTAAAACTGGCTGCGTCTGGTGCCAAGACATGCACTAAACCCAATTAAGAAGGTGTGTGTGCGTGGGCGTATGTGTGTGTGTAGACTCGAGAGATACTGCTGTCTCATCAAATTGCTCTAATAGAGCCCCCCCACCTCTCTCTTCTGTCACCCGTTCCCTCACCTAAACCTGCAGCGGCCCGCTCTGATGTGTCAGAGTCGATTTGTGCAGGTCATTATTATTTTAGCAACAATCCTCCGCAGCCTCCAGTCTTTCCCCTCTAGACATATTTCAGTTCTCAGCAGAGGTAGAGGATAGAAAGAGAGCGACAGCTACAGACTGTGAGCAAAACTTTCGGCGTGTGTTATCAGAGCAGCAGAGAGGCCGGCTCGCAGTATTCGCAGCTCCTCGTCTGATCAAATTCAGCCGAGCAAGGTCACACGTTTCCTGTGTGCACAGTTTTAAAGGCTGGAAATCTTTGTCGCTGTTAGAAATTTTGTCACCGATTCGTGTGCCGACACTGCCTCAATTACTGCTTCCTACTCGAGAGTGAAGACTTACTTTATTTTTACCTTCATTTTTACACTCTTATAATGGCTACAACTGGATTTTGGATGGGACACTACCTGTAGACTACCTGTGCAAATCTTAAATCCAACCAACAGGTAGAACATGACACGGGACTACCATGGCACTTCCTCTTTTAGGGCCGCCATTTCTTTCACCTACGCAGTAAAGGCAAACTTTGTGCTTCCTTAAAATGAAATAGCAAATTTTACTTTACGTGTGTAATTTGACTTATCACTTTGTAGTCTTCACTTTTTGCCTAGACACCTGTTTCATATGGTTAAATGTGTTTGAGTTTGAGTTTGTATTATAAAACATGTCTGGAACAGCAATGCATTAACAATAACTCCACGCCGCGACGTCATATCGGCATTAAAATTATATCCTCGTGTTGCTTTCTTCCCGCATTGCCACATTGTGCACTTGACTTTCACTTTTACGCAACTTCCAGAAATTTTGCCAGAAGCCGTCACTGTGAAGCAAAACCAAAACAGTCATAACCAAGTTGTTTGTTTTACCTGCAGCACAGAGATTTGTGAAGCTGCCGTCCTCGTGGGTTAGGAGAGGGGAACCTCG
>JAQFJB010000016.1:3737088-3750017 GCA_029874875.1 Naso minor
AAATGTTTTTTGGGGTTTTTTGGGTTTTGTTTTTTTTTTCAGATCATGGATTTTAAGGATGCATCCAAAAAAAAAAAAGGACTCAGTGTGCAAAGTCCTTTAGTCTGCTGACCTTTGGCTCATGACCAACCTTTCCACTAAATCTTGTACAAGTCTGTGGCTCTGTACAAAATCTCTCACTACTTACTATATGTTATATATGTACCACAATGCAATTTGAAAAGTAGTGTACTAACCAAGCACTATATACCATCATGCATTGCACTAAAAGAAAAAAACGAAGGTACAGGAGAGCGACCAGAGATACCAGTGAGTGCAGCGCAACGTCATAGTACAAATGTGAGAAATTTTTCATTTAGCCTTCAACAGAAGCGTTTGTTTTACCATTTTTTTAAGCAGTGTAGTTTTTCGCCCTTGCATTGTTTAACATTTATATTTAACTTATCCTTTACGGTGCCAGCAGCATTTGGCTAATGTTACAGTAGTAGTGTTCAGAAGAGGGCTAACATTAGCTGTGAGCTAGCTGTTAGCTAACATTTGCGATCACACACACACACACACACACACACACACACTTGACCTCCATGCCGAATTTCAGCCTCCTCGGGAGAAAGTGTGTGTTAGGGCCACTACATTTTACTTATCCTTTTCATGTTACATTGTATGTGACTGTCTAAAAAAATCCCGCGGTCTCTGTTAAAATGTGTATTTTTTTGTTGAGGCACGCATGTTGTTTGAGATGCCTGGTGAATCCTACAATGTAAATTAAAGAGATAAAAAATGAATGTGTGTGGCGGAGAGAGAGGACATTTTTCCCTCTCCCAGCCTAATTGCTTCCCTCTCCCAGCCTGTTCTCTCCTCTCATTCATCTCTGAACATATGGAGTAAACACCTCTCACCTCCTCTCTCCTCTGCTCCTCCTTTCTTCCTCTCCTTCCTCCTTCCTTCAGCACAGTGCTAAGCCAGCATTTCCCTCTTCTTTCTCTCTCTCTCTCTCTTTCTCCAAGCCACAGCAGAGAAACATGGAGCACAATGCTAATCAGACTCTCGCGCCCTCCTCTCTCATTTGCACAGGCACACACACACACACACACACACACACACGAGATAGAAAACCCTGTTTAACGAGTGTCAGGAGTTGTAAGAAGAAACAAACTTTGCATTGCCTTTTATCTGCCTGACTTTTCCTCCTTTCTTTCTCTCTCTCTTGTTTCATGACAGCACGAGCTGCTAAACTGTGCAACCAACTGTCATTAAACCATAGAAGTGTTTTCCTTCAAACACCAGTTGTTGGTTTTTCTGCATGCTGCCAGAGATCCCATAATGCACAAAATCTTAACAAATTCATCGTCACATCTGGCACATCGTCTTTTTATCCTTATGATCATGATTTTTGGTCTGTTAGGTTTACTGCTGTGCAACCCAACCCCTCTGATGACCAGACCAAAGACCACAAGCTTAAATGTGTTCCTGCTTTTCATGCACAAGGAGGAACACACAGCTTCTATGTTTCTGTGTGATCCCTTCGAGGTTTACCGATATTATTGGCCGATATCGGCCTATTGCAGATATATTGGTAACGGCATATTTGTTCTCCAGTTTTTTAAGGCTGAAAAAATACTTGGACTGGTAATTTTTAGTGGTGTAATCACGTAATTTGTCCAGCAGAGGGCGGCCCCTTATTTAATTGGTAATAAGTGAAGTGTTTACTGTTTGGTGCAATGATGTTTGCAATAAGTTTCTTAGATATTCTGCCTCCATACACATCTTTGTCACATGTATTTGATAACCACATTCAAAATAGTAAATATAGAATATCGGCCAATGTGTCGGATATCGGAATTTTCTCACTCCCTAATATCATTATCGGCATCAGCCTCAAAAATCCCATATCGGTTGGGCCCTAATCCCTTCACATTAAGAAGAAAAATATCAGAAACCGGCAAAAAAAAATCCCAAATCAGTCCTTGTATAGCTCGATTCTTAAATAATGTTGCATGATTTTGATGGACCAGTTTGACAAGATTCAAAATAACGGCAAAATTTGAGCTTAGAGTTGACTCCGTATGAAAATTATACTTACCAAAAGACCTGCAATTAGCTGTTCCTTTTTGGGCGCAATGCATAATTGTGGGAAAATCTGCATGTAAGACACGTGTCTACATTATTTTCCAACTAAAAATTCTTTTTTGATCTTTCCAAACTTAGAGTTGAGTGAACAGAGTCTTCAAAAGTCAAAAAGTAAAGAAGCAAAACTCAAATCAAGTCAATTTAACATATCTTACTGTTCCTCCACAGCTTTCTTGACACCGAGCGAAACTGCCTGCTGGGTCTGACACTCCACACACTCCCCTTCCTCCCAGACTGCAGTAATTGTAAATCCAATTTCTTAGACAGTTAGAAACACTGCAGCTGAAACATGATTGGCCACAAAAGACTTGAATGTAAACTGGCCAGGCGGCAGCTGCTTTTTATTCCATGACATTAAAAGATCCGCCCGAGGTCTGAACATTTTTGTCCTCAGAAAGTGCAACGTGGGATTCAGTGCTATCACAAACAAGGACATTGGACATACACAGGGTGTGTGTGTGTGTGTGTGAGTGTGTGTGCGTTTCTTGCAGCAGTTGTGTTGCATCTTGTCACCAGATTTTGGATGACACTCCTAATTAGGCTCTCAGCGACAGACAGGCTGCAGAACTAGGGATGTGTCTCGCACACACACGCACACACACACACACAGCTTGACTCAGGGGGTATCACGTCGTCAAGACAGGAAACACCCTGGGCACCCTGGGTGTCGTGGCAACCTAAGAAACACCATGGGACTGGCATGCTGTGCATCACCACAGGCAACAACTACTCTGGGATCTGCTGCCGTGTTTTTCTGTTTTCGTTCAAATATCTCGCCATCATTCTCTCTCACTTTAACTCTCTCCTTTTCTCTCTTTACCCCCAATCTGTGTCTCTCTCACTGCGTAATCATATCCTTTACACCATAGGCTCCCAATCTAATCTCATGCATCGGTACTCTTTAATTAAACTGATTTGCAGAGACTCTCTCTTCCAGTCTGTCCTCGATTCATTCATGCCCCCTATACCACAGCACGCGAGCGTGCACACTCTCGCGCAGTACATCCTCGTTCCGCTGCTCTCGTTCTCGTTGGCAGCTCTGCAATCAACCGAAATGCCACGCAGTTCACAAAATGCTACTCCTAATTATTTTCTGATCTCATTGAAGCAGCTGTTCCCCATCCAGCGCAATCGCCCTTTGATTGGTGACAACAAACAGCGACGTCTCGACAACAAACAACAGAGCAGAGTGTTCCGAAACGACACCTCGGGGTGGGTCGAACCGTCACCGGCCCTTGTTCCCGCACTTCATTTCTTAACAGGAACTGACCCGGGCAAGGCGGGGTTATCCTCACAGAGCAGGGGGTTTAAGTTTTGAAACTTGCTGCAGCTAAAAAAAAAAAAAAAACAAGCAAACACACACACACACACGCACACACAGGATTTATGTTGTACAGTAGCTCCTGCGCCTGTGAGTCTAATTTGCTGCACAGAGATAATAGGAAAAGTGAACCTACAGTACGCTCTCTTTCCTGCTCTTCCTCTCCTTATAATTTCCTCTTTGTTCACCTGCTTATCTTCCTCCTCCTCTTTCTCTCACTCTTTCTCTCTTTCTTCTCGCTCTGGTTCTGAGGGATTCAATTTCCCTCTAGCTAGTAAACTGCAGTGTAATTATAAAAGCTGCCGTACTGAACTTGACGGGGATATTTCTTTTTATGTGTGCGGAGACGGGACTCCCTTTCAACACCCATCCGGGTAACCCCATCGTCTCCAGCCCACCCGGTGAGCTCCCACATCTGCCCATCTGTTCATCTGTCGTCTTCTTCTCCCGGTTGTGCTTTTAGTACCTCTCTTCTTCCTTCTCTGTCGGCGGGTCATCTCGTCTGGCTGATATTTAAAACAAGACTGAGTCACGTGGC
The DNA here is from genome assembly GCA_029874875.1 of Naso minor. Classification (NCBI taxonomy): domain Eukaryota; kingdom Metazoa; phylum Chordata; class Actinopteri; order Acanthuriformes; family Acanthuridae; genus Naso; species Naso minor. The sequence goes on from JAQFJB010000016.1 coordinate 3,741,078, forward strand.
AATTTAAATTCTGAGCATGCATTGCACGCTGTGCGTACGTGTTGTGCTGATAATAACAATTCTTTTATTCCTGAGGCCCATGCACACACACACACACGCAACAAATAAATGTTCGCGTATACGCACTCTTCATTGCTTTTGTGATGAAGCAAAGTCTGACAATCAAATAGACTCACCATCCACGTTGTTCTACATAATGTCTGAGCCCACTGACACAGGAAGTTAGACACAGTCCAATGCACACATCTAACAGAGATCAGGGGTTTAAAAAAAATTAATAAAAGGTTATTTTGGGATATTTTACCGTACTGACCGCCCACAAAATCTACAAATATGAAAATTATTAGAATTTACTGCTTTCAGAAGTTGCTATAGGTCATTCTTTTTACACAAAAGCTTTTATTTGGATGTATTCTAACTTTTTCTGTGAATTTCGTTTACATCCATTTTTATGTATTTTTTAGAAAAACATTTCCTTTAACTAGAAGTTGGCGCTTCTTTGCATATGTTGAACCCGACACTTAATACAGAGGGGAAAATAACAGCAAACATAACAGTAATCATGTTTCCATTAATTGTGAAGCGGATTTTAAGCAAACTTTTGAAATCTCACAAAAAAGAAAATATGAATTAGAAGTGTGTCCAACAACTGGTTTAGAGCAAATAAAGTAGGCTGCAAACAGTAGTTTGGTCAGAAGATGGTGATATAGGTAACGTTAAACATGTCTGCAATAAACAGTAGAGGAAGTAGAGGTTGCAGACAGGAAAAAAATGAGTCGTTTTCATTTTTCATTTCTAAAGCTGTATTTCAAAATGCACATCAAAATATGTTTTAGGAAACATTAATTTATGGTGTTAACCTCGGATGTGGCCTCTGGCATGAAACTGTACTGGGGCGCCATATAAAGTGGTGAACTCCTTCAGATCAGTGATGTGCGGATTTACCAAAACATCACACTTTAATATTCCTCGTGGACATTTTGGCCTTATTTGTGACACTAGAGGAGAGTGCAAAATAAGGTAGCATCTTGCGCTGGACCGAAAATGTTGATGGATGGACCAGCTCACCAACCTCACTCACATTTCAAACAATATAAATAGACTTTACCAATACAGCAAACAAGCATCTTAAAAACATCCCCTGCCCCGAATGGGACAGTGAGAGGTTAAGTTCACAGAGAGCATCTCTGCGAGTGGCGACATGTTTTAGCTTTCCTCAAGGACACTCAAGGACACTTCAGAGGAGCAGATGCTTCCCCACAAGGTGGCTTGACAACAGCCTGTTTGAGATCATTTTCCAAAAAATCCTCGAGGGCCAGCATCTTTAGTGGCCGACTCAATTGCTGTTTAAGGAGCAGTATGCAAAGAATCTGGCACTCACCTCACAGACCCACACCAACATGTAAAGCCATAATGACTACCATTAGGCCGATCATTACCGTCATGCAACAGGGTGGCGAAACGGGACTAATTGCTTCCTTCTTAGGTCTCCAGAGAGCTACAGTGTACATAACTGATGGCTTCTGTGGGGGAAGAGAGGGAGAAGAGGGGAGGCAGGTTTTCAATACGGTGATCAGCTTTCCCATGTTGCTTAGCTCTCTCGATGTTTTTTCACTCTTCGCTTTAATTGGAGGGAAGGTGAGGCGAGGAGGAGGAGGAGGAGGCGGCGGCGGTGAGGGGAATCCTCGGCCATTTTGTCTATCTAATTGCTGCTGGTGTGGGAGTAGGATTTTATAATTACACTAAAGTCAAAGTCCCTCCAGGCTGCAGGAGGACTGAGAGCAGAGAGGCTGAGAAAGGTGGAAATGAAAAGGATATTGAAATGCTTAAATTAAAGGGGAATAAAAGCCGGTGTGATGCACCATGGAGGTATATGGAGACCTTGACGCACACAAAGTGGCTTTTAATGACGAGAAGGTTAAGTAATCATACTGTGGCTTCAGCAAAAGTGAAAAGTCAGTAAGTGCCTAGTTTCTGCTGCAAATAATAGTGTACCTTTAGCAGAAAAAAAGAACATTAGCCAGAAGCTGTCATTTCATGAACTAGCAAACATGCTAATGTAGCGAACACTCAGCAACAGACTCGGCGTTTCAATGTAGTGACGGAACATCTCTCCACAAAGTTAATGTTCTTGTCCACAAACTGAGGGTGTGTCGTAACAAATGTGACCTGAAATGTTTCCCACAGGAGGATAAAGGGTTTTAAAGGATATACTTTAATAAAGTAATCAGTCTATGTTTGGGTTGTTTTAATCGGTCATGATTTTCATTTCGTCGCGCTTGTTGTTGCATCCCGCCTGAACTTCACTCAAGCTAACAGTCTCTGATCAAATCTGAATCTTACATCACCTGAAAGACATTAGCTAACATCATCCCACATTCAGGCTTCAAGAAACCCTTTTAGAAATCTTTGGTTGGCATCACAAACAATATGTTTTCTACAGTTTTTATAGAAAACATATGTTTTACAGTTTCTACAATGGCAGGCTGAAAATACAGTCTGACAGAGTGTGTTTCCCTCTCTAACCGTCTATGTTCGACAGGGTTTAACAAGTATTTGTAAAATAAAGCTCTTGATGGCAGGGCAGACAGTGCATTATAGTGAGGGGTTATTTTGGCAGACTGCATGCTTGTCCAACCTTGTATTAGGTAGGCTACCTTAAAGGGAAACTTCACCCAAAAATGAAATTTCAGTCATGATCTGCTCGCCCTCATGCCAATCGAAGGTTGGGCGAATTTTTTTTCTAACACAAAACGCTGCTGGAGTTTAACAGGAGAACGGGGGTGCAGTAATCTGCCAAACAATTGAAGTGAATGGTGACCAAGTTTCAAACATTTTTTAAAAAACAGAAAAATGCCTCCAAATTGCTTGTTTGAAGTAATCTAAGTGTGCTGAAGCCTCGACATGTTAAGTTGCTTTGAAAAACGCCACTGACGCCATGTTTGTAGCCTCTTTGTTCACTGTATCCTGTAGCTCCTAAGAAGAGAGTCATGTGAACACCACACAACATCTGTGATGCTTTTTAAAACAACTTGGCGTGTTGGGGCTTCAAGACACTTGAATTACTCTGGATGAGCAACAGAGTGACATTTTATGGTTTTATTATGTTTTTTTTGTTTGAAACTTGGTCACCTTTTGTTTCAATTCTTTGGGAGATTACTGCAACACCTTTTTCCTGTGAAACTCCAGCAGTGTTTTGTGATATAAAAGACTTCACCCACCTTTCAATCAGCGTGAGGGTGACTAGATGATAACTGAATTTTCATTTTTGGGTGAACTAGCCCTTTAAGACACTTCAGATTTTATTGATAATATTTTACTTTGTACATTTACTTAGGTAAGATTTTAAATGCAAGAGTTCATTTGGTACATTTAAACTGCGGTTTTAATACTATAGGCCTAAAGTAAAGGATCTGAATACTACTCTCATCACTGACCAAAGTGTTAGACAGACTGACAGCCATGGATTTACTGACATAACTCCTGTTACATGTTGTCATGTTGTCCTTTCTAGTGGAACCCTGTACTACCTCGTGATCAATAATCAAAAACCTACATTTTGAGACTCTGTTACATCTCTGTGATTAAATCAGTTGGCTAAAAAATTGAATAAGTTGGTCAGTATAGTCGCCGTGGTAATAATGCACAACGACTGCAGTATATCCACTTCATGACAACATTAAGACAGTTGTTATAATTCTCAGAAATAATAAGAGACCTGTCTTTTCTGTACCTGGCATACAGGTACCCTGAATCCTGCCCTGCTCAGTTTAACCAGGAGCCTTTTGATGGTTGGACAGTGGTGTATTATTGAGGCTTTTGTGTTGATGCAGTATTGTTTTACTGGGCGGTCAATTGATTGTCAGCTGGAGGCCGGGGGTAGGGGGGTGGGCTTGAAATGGGTGTGTGTGTGTGTGTGTGTGTCTGTGTGTGTGTGTGTGTGTGTGTGTGTGTGTGTGTGTGTGTGCTGACGTGGACTTTCTGTGATGACATTCAGTTGGATGACTGGTGCGGCAGGGAGAGAAGAGCAAAACAGAAATAGAAACTGAAAGAGTCACAGAGAGACTGAAGGAGGATATATAAAAAAGACCCATCAAGAAAAAGCAAAAACAAACAAACAAGAAAACAACAAAAGTAAAAATTATAGACAAGGTAAAACTGTGTTGAGGAGGACTTACAGGGAAAGTTTGACAGACTGAGATGGAATCAAAGAGACTGAGACAAACTTGGGACTATCAGTAACGGATCATCTGATGTGGAGTTTTTCAAACATGGACTAATCTGGGAGTCTACAAATACATACACACACACTCACACGCACATTCTCACACACATACACACAGACACACATTCGTGCTTCCTGTTTTGGGCCCATCTTGGCAGTGGACAGGTGTCAGCATGCAGGAGTCTCCAGGTGCAATGGGTGTGGACGGCGGCTATGCCAGCAACGTTCCAGCCTTTCTCACCAAGCTGTGGACCCTCGTGGAGGATCCGGACACCAACCACCTCATCTGCTGGAGCACTGTGAGTCAAACCGTACATGACGCTGTGTCAATCCTGTCACATCACTACAAATGTCCTTTCAAACCTGATAGAGCAGAGAGGATGGAGAAGATGAAGATCGGATTCTTTTACCTACATGTGTCCTGCTTAATCATAATTCTGTCCCATGTTATCAACCATGTTGTCGGAGATGCAAACAAACATGACAGGACATGACAGCAAGCCTTTAGGTACTTTTCGACCAAAACTTCATCTCATTTATTTGAATGGTAAAGACCAGGGTGGTTGCTCAACACAGTTCAGACCTTCTGTAAATTAATTAAACATAGATTTCAAATGTTGAGAATAATTAACTGTTCTTTGTAACCATGTATTTTAGATTAAGATTATGTTTAGGCGGAAGGGCTGTTTATTAACCAACTTTCAGTCTTTTTTTAATGTAATGTGATGATACACGTTTAAACTCAGATGTGTTATTTCTATTGGCAAGCTTCATCTCACGTGAAGTATTAGACAGCTAGCAAATACATCAATTAACATTTTTTATTTCTTATGTTATGACATGAACAAACCATGCAAAGAAAGATTTTACTTTGTGTTTCTGTGCCAATGACTTCTACATGACTGGATTTTTTTTGTTTTTTAACAATCCTTTACCCTACCCACAGCGCTCTTTTCTAATATTTTTAATGGCATGACCTGAGAGTTTGTTGTTTTTTTTTAAGCATATGTGGAGCTCCTGTCTGCATTTTTCATTAGCTGATGGTTGCAGGTCCCTGAAATGCATCACTTCACCATGGTTACGCTCCGGCACTGAAGAAAATAAAATGCATCAAAGTTAAATCCTAAAATCTTAACATAAATGATCTGTCAGTGGTCACCTCCCACAGTCAGCTGAATGTATATGTGAAAAAATATAAGAAAAATGAAAGAGTGAAAAAGATTGTGAAGGATAATGGTATGATTACAGCCTGCTATTTATTATTCCAAACAGTGTTTTGTGTATTTTTCCTAAGTAATTATTTTTTCTAATAGTGCACTTATTGTTATTACAGAAAGAGAAGAGAGTGAGAGGGACATGTTAGGCAGTGGTGGCCTTGCAGTTTTAGGTACTGAAAATGGATCTTTTGGAAAACTCATGAAGATATTCATGAATTCTGTCTGTTGTGTTGTTGAGTAGAGGTGGAAAAATACTTTTTGGCTAGCGATGACAGGTTACGCACACTTTTCTCCTTTGTTTACATGAGGCGATACAGTGATGATGCTATGCTAACATAGGATTTGTTTCTTTTACACGTTTGAGCTACAAAGGTCATTGTTTAATCCCGCACTTTCATCACACAGTCTCCACCGCCAATGCTGCAGGTTCAGTACAAAAACTAGTCAGACCTCTACTCTGATTGACAAATATGGCTTTATTGGTTTGGGTTATATCGCTGCCTATTGTTTTGACGTGCTCATGACAGCTCCTCAGTTGTGCTTTGTGTTTTCATTTGGACGGAGGTTTATTTAAAACAGTGTATGTGCGGACAGGATCCTTTTGTTGAGAGTAAATAAACCAAACAAACTAAAAAAACAAAAACAAAAAAAAACAAGATTACTGAAGTATTACACTTAGGTACAAATTTGAGGCAGGCCTACAACATTTTAGAGAGCTTTAGTTACTACAAGACTTTTTGCACATAATATAAAATGATGTGATTATATATAAATGACGTTACACCAACAGTTTATACAAGTAAAACTGAAATGATTGACCTATTCATGAATAAGTCCATAGACAGAAAATTAACAACTACTTTGATCGTCTGTTATTAATGCGTAAAACATGTTATGTTCCAGCTTCTCAAATACGAGGATTGACTCATTTCCCTTATAATCATCTGAATAGTTGTACTTTTTTTTATCGCCACTGAGGTTGACACTTGACAAAACGAACATTGTGAAGGTGTCGCCTTGGGCTTTGGCTCATTGTTACACAATTTCTCATTATTTTCTGGAATATTACAAGCCGAACAATAAATTTTATGACGGATCTGCATTTTTTTAAGTCAAGAATGAGCTTCTCCTCAACCAACTACATCAGTAAAATCCTGCTTTACCAGCATAATATTCCAGTGATATATACAGTAATAGCATAACAGTTACAGAGGACATTTTCCTGCACTGAGTGATTTTACTTTCAATACTTATTTTCCTGATTTTACAAACATACTTTCACATAAATGATGAGAGTATAGTGGACAGTGTGGTATAAGTTAGAGGTATGAATACTCCTTTCAACACGGAGTGTAATGAAGTTAAAAAAAATAGAGCGAAGTGAGATGGAAGACAAAGACAAGAAAAGGCAGAAAGAGATCAACAGGAAAGAAGCGTGAACAGAAGATGAGGAGAAAGATGAGAGGAGAGTTAAAAGACTGAGATGAAGGACACAAGTGGAGCAGACAAAGGAGGATCAAAGGTTCTCTCCTTGAAATCACTTTAGTTTGACAGTTTTTGTTACTGAGTGGAAGTTTAAGTACTCACATACTCTTCCTCACCATGGTATTGTAAAGACCACATGTGGTTTCTTTGTGATTGTCTCTGTTTATTCTGAGGACAGAGTTGTGCCTGAATGACACGTGACATAAAGACAAGATTTGTTTCTAAGTTCTCCTTCACTGGGAACACAAACACACAGACAGATGCTGTCCAGTCTCATGAAATCTACACAGTCAGTGTGCTGCATAGGCATAACAGTAAGCATTACTACATACAAGGTAACAGCAACATCTGATCAGAAGTGTCTAAACGTGACACATTTACCACCTGTTTTGGTTTGAAAGTTCCTGCTGTTAAGTTTTTATTACACACATTATTGCTTTTGGGCCTAAACAGCGTGTGGCGTAATAAGAGTGTAACACTGGGAGGCAGAGAATGACTCATCACTCACAGTGAGAGAGAGAGAGAGAGAGAGAGAGAGAGAGAGAGAGAGAAAGCTGAAATTGGCTGCTGATGAATAGATCCTGCATTCTGGGAAAACTTCATTACCTCCTTTCCAAACTCCTTTTATCATTCAGGTAACAGAAAATCACATACAGTAACAGTCTAGCAGTAGGAGGTGAGCAATGTCTGGGAGCATTTTAAATGACGCCTGTCTCTATAATGCATTATAACATATTATGAATATATAAAACACATTATAACGCATTATGAACACACTAACAGTGCATTATAGGTGGTTATGGTTACAGTTATAAGCAGGGTTAGGGTTGACCCTAACCCTGCTTATAACTATGACTATACAGCACTATAGGCTCATTTTAAAAATATGATTATAATGCATTGTAGGCACGTGCTTTCAGTAAAGTGTTACTGAATGTTTACATTGGTGATCACTGACAAACTCTGATTAACAACTGAATTGGCTATAAAACTGCTTTTTAGAATTCAAATCTGTTTTGAAGCGATATTTCACCACAAAACTATTTTCTGTGTATCTATTACTCACCCTTAGATGTCTTGAACTGAAGATTGTATTTTTTTCTGTCCAGTGTTATTTCAAGGTAAACAGACTTTTTTCAAAAATGCAAGTCACTCCCTCTAGCTGCTTTTGCTGGCAGTCTATGGAGATTCAGTTTCAAAACATCAAAACCATCTAAAAACGGCCATCCAAAAATCTCAAAAGCTTCGTGTGGTATAATCCAAGTCTCCTTTATCGTGTCATACACTCAGTGCTTCCAAAATATTTTTATTTCAGATAGAAAGTTACTAAACTCAACATGTCTGGTATCTGATGCATGCACTATGTTGGATTAAGTAGCTATCCATGACACAATAAAGAAGACTTGGATTGTACCACATGAAGCTTTTATGATTTTTGGATGGACGTTTTTAGATGGTTTTAATGTTTTGAAACTGTATCTCCACAGACTGCCAGCAAGAGCAGCTGAAGTGAACAGAAATTTTTTTTCTCTTTTCTGCTGCTTTTCTAGGGCAACATTGAAAACTTTATTGTCCCGTTCATAATGATATGAATACAGTGTAATGGCCTTACAGCACTCTCATGGAGGCATGTTTGTAGAGAATGAGGAGATAATAGATATTTGATCCTTCATAGATCATAGAAAGATATGCCCCTTCTACTGTGACCCGATAGTCAAGCCGTTGTGTGAAGGCCAGCGCAGGGACAGTGCGGTCTTCTCAAATGTGCTGCATGCACACCTTTATTATACATGTGTACGGAGTGTGTCTTGAGAAGACTTTGTGAATTTTAGCCTTTAATTTCTGCTGCAGTGCCTCTTATCTCATTCCAAACGCACATCATCACCATAAAGTTTATGGACTCATGTTTCTGTAACACCTCCTTGCTTATTAAAGTTGCTTTGTTGCTCTATAGGGGCCATTAACTCTTGTGCTGTTTGTGTCTTAACTGGTTTTATTTGTGCTGAATAAGAG
>JAQFJB010000016.1:3888194-3905490 GCA_029874875.1 Naso minor
AGACTTCACCCGCCTTTCAATCAGCATGAGGGTGACTAGATGATGACTGAATTTTCATTTTTTGGTGAACAATCCCTTTAAATAATGAACCGCCGCACTGGACAAATTACATGATCGCACCATTTTAAATTACTTGTCCAAGCATTTTTTCCAGCCTCAAAAATTGTTTAAATATCGGCACTCATCGGAGAACATACGCTGACACTGATTTATCTGCAACAGACCAATATCGGCCAATAATGTCAGCAAACTAGTGTATCGGTCAGGTCCTAATTTACATACTGTATGGAACAATGGATGCCTTTTTGTACATGTGTATGCTTATGTAAGTCTTAATACAGTGTTTTCCCCTGTGTGCTCTGTTCCAACCTCCTTTCAAGAGAGAGATAGAAAAAAGAAAGCCTATGGGTGGCTGTCGGCAGGGGCACAGGACCCCGGGGACCACATCAAAGGGCCTTGTTTTACTGGACACTTGCGCACAGAACTGCGCTAATCAGGCACAACTCTCTATTGAGGTGATCTGAAGGCATATGACCTGACATACCGGTAAAACACTGCAGAGGAATTCTCCACAGAGCGGCAGCTCCCCCTGGGGCCCCACGGTGGCAAACTGACCTCTAACACGACATATATCACAACTAGTAGTGTGTGCGTGGAAGGAGGGGTGTTGTGTGTGTCCTCTTTGTGTTTAGGGAGAGCAGAGCGGACCGTCTGCTTCACGAGACATTTGTTTGGTACCATGTACCTGTATCAATGTAGTCCATCAGTGACAAGGAGCTGTGTGGGTGTATGTGTCCGTGTGTGTACAAGTGGATGTGGGCTCAGCTGTCAGGTTTCCCTGGTGGGCTATTACCGCTGCTGCCTGGCTAGGGTCTATCAAGTGTAGGACGTCAACATCACCCCTGTACATGAAGACACACACACACAGGCCCTCTGCCTCCTCACCTTGGCTTGATAGGATATCACAGGGGGAATGTACATCCACTACCAAAGACAATTTTTCTTGATAGCTGAGATCGTAGCCCTGTAGCTATCTCCCTCCACCGCTCTCACCGCCTCATCTGTGTCCCTCAGGTCGCTGGATGTGTCCGCAAGTAAAAGGCCTGACCGGCTGACACGATGTTTTGGCTGATTGACGACAGGCTGGCTCCCCACATGAGCGGAGCAGCAGCCTGCTTCCCTGCCCGGGGTTTATACGAGGAGCTGAATGAACACTGGCACATGGATGTTAAGCAGTAAATCTTCTCTACAACGAGATCTGGAAGTTGCCTGAGAGCACATGGGCGCATTTATGTACAACAGTGGGTGGCACTCGTCTTACTTCAGCTTAAGTGACTGCAGATAGTAACGCGGAAACGGGCAAAAATGGGGAAAAATTCAAGTTGTTGTTGAGGAGACTTTTACTCTGGGAGCTGGGGATTCCTGACAGGCGCCGGCCCACCGACTGTGGATACATGGCCGTGCTGCAGGAGAGTGACTGAGGCAGATGTTTGGCTGTGTTATGACCCTGGTAATAAGACAGACATGTGGCTGTCCTGCGTCCAGAGGAGCAGGTGCTGCCACCGCACAGCCATTACCATCTGCATTGATGAGATCAGGGACTCAGCCATGCTGGATGCTGGATGGTTATTATCCCTTAAAGTAAAACATAAAATGAATAAATCTGCAAGCTGGTGAAGTCAGCGATCCACCCTCCAAAAATCAGGATAATACCCCATAAGGGACTTGAAAGGATGATCATTGAGTGCAGATTCTAACCTAATTGTATATCAATTTATCTTGTGTTATGTCACTACACCCTGCTTGGCACTCAAAATGCCACTGTGATATTTATCTCCAGATGTTTAACTTGGTTACCCTCCTATGGGGATTAGCCAAGCAGGAGGACAGAATTACATGTTCTCTGAGTTGAGAGGATAAACTAAGTGTGATGGATGGAGAGTTAGAGGGAGCAGCCGAGGTTAGGAGTGATTGAATGGTGAAGGGATGGTGGGAAAAGAAAGAAGCGGGGAGGAGGGATGGATGAAGAAAAATGGGGCGAGTATCCCTTTAACGTCCTCTGACGTCAGGGTGATGCTGATCTGCCCGGCTGGATGCGAGCGGAGGAGAGGAGGAGAGGGATGCCGAAAAAAATCAATCTCCTCAGCACTAATTTTTCTCATCCTTCCCCGCAGGAGAGGATGGAGACCGAACCTGTCACGGCGCCTACAACGCGGAGGAGCGGATAAATCCGAACCTCCGCGACCGATTGAGTCTGTCATCGCAGCCGCAGCGGACGCGACACATTATTTAGTATAAAAGCGACCATATTGAGGTCAGGGGAAAGCGTTGCCAAGGCGACCAGCTTGCTAGGGAGGACACTGCGGCGCGCGTCACACGCCGCGAACGAGCGTGCGTGCCCCTGCCGAGGTTGCGCACGTGCGCGCGTGTGCGGCAGCTCGCCGAGGCGGTCACGGCGTCCACACAGCAGCAGCAGCAGCAGCGGCGGCGGCGGCGGCAGCATCTTCACGGGAGCACGGGACGACCGCGCAGTTTCTGTCCGCCGTCACCGAGGCGAGTTGAAGCGAGCCCAGGCTTGCGCCGTGTCGTGGACGGGTGCCCGGCGGTGCTCGAGCTCTCCTGGAGGGGATTTACTGAGGATTTATCGACGACGTCCCAGGGAAAAAAAAAAAAAAAAAACCGCTCAAAAACTGAGTAGCTGCGACAATTGGTCAGCACAGGTGACACTTCCCGGCTGTCAAATCCACCGAGACCCCGCAGGCAGACGCGTCCAGGTTATTTCGGGGCTGTTTTCTCCTAAAAAGGCGTCGATAGAGAAGAGACAGACATCCTTCCTGAGGCGAACCGGACTGTCAGGCGAGAAATTAATTAATATATTGCCGTAGTGGAGAGGACGGGTCGAGCCGAGCCGAGCTGAGCCGAGCCGAGCCTGCCTGCTCGGATGGGGGATCATACTATATCCAGATGTATGTGGTGTGTGATGCAGTAGAGCAGCTTTATTTTTTGGGATCCAGTCTCCGCTGTCATTATCTCCAGTCATGAAGTCCCACCTGCAAGCACGGATTGAACGAGGCATTGCTGTCAGGGGACATTTTTGAAGGTTTTTGTGTTTTATTTGTTTTCTCTTTCTCTCTGTTTTTGTTTTTTTTTTCGGTTTACAAACAAGCACTTTTTGCTCGCTTGACATTCACCGCGTCCGGATGAAGGTTTAGTGAGGAGGACAAGGACGAAATCTCAGGAAAGAAAAAAACAAAAAACAAAAAAAAAAACATCAGTGGGAGTCTGGCACCCCACCAGCACCAGTGGATCAAAATTAACAGGTAGGCTGAGGTTTACATCAGTGCTAATTCCTACTGAGGAGACGAGAATCACACGGCAGAATATGTTGTTTCTGTTGATCTTTTTCGCCAAATTTGCATCAAATTTGCATTTTTTAATTCTGCGCACCGGAGGCACCTGAAGTGAAGTGAAAAAATGTTCATGAATATTGGCTTTAATTGGGGATTTTTTTGTTTGTTTGTTTTTCCAAAAATGTTTTATGGAAAATCACAGAGATACATTTAAAAAAAAAAAAAAAAAAAAAAAGCTTTAGAAGTCGTCCAAACATGTCTAGAAATGAATTCCATCTCGTTATAATTCATTTCCTTGGGCCGATCTGTGGCGTGTGTGTCTTTTTGCGTGTGTGTGTGTGTTTTGGTCAGACCTGTTTTGGAATGAGTCGTGCTCCAGTGCAGAGGAGCTGCTGCTCCTCCACAACAGAGGAGATGTATCCTCTGTACCATTAATGAGGACTTGAACTCAGAGCTCCTCTGGTGGAATGAGACAAACAGAGGCTGCCATTCAGTCGGGCTGAGCTCATTTCTCTCTTCTTGTAACATGCAGAATTTGCAGCTTAATGATCAAAGTGCTTTGCTGGAATCATTGATCAATGCGCTCTTCTTTACTCGTGTAACGTCGCCTATGACAGTGAAATAAATGAGAGTGAAAGGGACATTTTGCCTCGCAGGCTGATGAGTAAAATGATGCACACTTTCACAAAAGCCCCGCTTCAGCAGTTCAATCGTCCTTTTAACTTAATATGAACGTATTTTTATGAGGTCCTTATGCTCAAAAGACCCAGAAAACATCATGACCACAAGAACATATTCCTCAAAAAGCTCCCCTCCGCGCACACACACACACACTCACATAAATAGATACACACACAAAGCATGAAGAATGGGGTGCATTTATATGCTGTGGCTGGTGATGTGGGGCTTTCAGATAGGCAGGGCCTGCTAGATGATAGAATTCAGCGGGGACAAGAAGACCTCTGTTCTTATCTCTGCGACGAGAAGGGGAAGGCCGCTCGGCTCGGCTCGCCTCGGCTCAGCTCAGCTCAGCTCGGCTTCTCCTCTTGGTTAAAGCAGCTAGCTTGCCCTAACAGCAGATAGGGACATTTCGACTGTGGGGAGGAAGCATTTTAATGGAGGCTCCAGGGGGAAAAATGTGAACTGTCTTCGTGCTAAATAGCTGTTTGCAGAGAGGCGTTGTTATTTAACTCGATGGGTGCTGGCTGCAAACTTTGACGACCTGTGGAGATGTTAAAGGGGGATAAAGGCGGCACGCTAATGCAGTGTGCAGAGCGATTGCAGGTATTTGTGTGTGAGAAATATGTACGCGCCGTATAGGAGAAAAAATGGAATATAGGGCCTGGACTTGGAAGAGCATTTCTGCAGCAATGCAAGCAAGGCCCCCTGAAAACATCGCTCAATGCCATCCATCTCCTGCAAGGTGCAGCAAAGCTGGAGGCAGATGGGGCTGTAGCGTTCAAAGCGTGTTGTCGGGTAGATTGATGGCTCCTAGCGCGGGTCGCTAAGCAGTCAACAGATGCAGGCTTGTGTTGTGGCAGGGCGGGTTGAAATAGCCTTCACAATCACGCACCCCTTTAAAAAAACCCCTACCTGTCTATTAACTGCTGCTAATTTTATCTCTCACTGTTTATTTCTGCTGGAGATAAATCAGTGACAGCAGGTCCCTCAGTGTGTTAGGATGTTTTCTGACTGCCGAGGTGACAGCAGTTGCTGTTAATTTTAGGTGAGAGATGTCATCCGAGTAAAAAGTCGTCAGTATTATGGCTGCTGACATGTTGACTAGAGATCTGGAGACTCATTTGATGACTGCTAGTGAAATTAAATGTTTGTTTAGCAAAGTCGAAATGAATTAGTGAAGCCAGGGCTGGCTGAACACACAAGTCCTCAGGGAGGCACTGTTGTTCATATCTCCCGTTTGTTACGAGAAGCAGAGGAAGGAAATAATGTGTGTCAGTTATTGCTTTGAAGGAGCGGGAATGTTTTTTCGGGGGGACTGCTGGCATGATTTTGTTTCCCCAACAGCAAAAATCAGTCTTGCACTTGTCAGCTACCTTGACGGCTGCAAACAGTACAGTTGATTGATGGAACACTGAATAATTACGGGGGCCTGTTTGCACGTTTTAAGGATCTGTTTGGAAAAATAAACTGAGAGCAGACAGACAAACACTTCATAAACACCTTTTTATGAACCTAATACAGAAATATTCACAGTGTTCATGGACTAGTTAGGCTGTGAGAGGATGCTCAACGTTGAGGCAGGTTCTTTGACATGTACCTGTTGATATGACCTTTTTACTGTCTATCTAGTGGAAAATAAAGCTGATGAAATGGAATAGCTCAACATCGGAGGTCTTTATTTATAGTGGAAGGCTTGGAAACTGACAGCAAGCTGTTCACAATGGGAATATGCCTCTCCATCCTCATGAATAGAGTTGTTCCAATACCTATACTGGCATCGAGAAATGCCTCAGATACTGCCGAAATTGCTGGTATTGGCACTGTTGCGCCAGTCTGTGCTCCGATTGTACACCATGTGATGTATTAGCCACAAACGGTACTCAGCTTCCTCCCAGTTAGCTTAGTTAGCTCTGACTGATATTACATACCTAAAACCAATTCTTCTTTGCCACTCTAAAACAGTACACAGGAAGTTGCTCTACCACAGTCACAGGCCTGGGTGATACACCTGAAAAACCTACCCCGACAGTGAAGTTTCATATCGGTTGATATCGGTAATTACTGATCATGTAGGTTGTGACTGACGAATTGTTGTGCATTTTAAGAGGAGGGAGCGGCTAAGTTGATAAAATGAATGAACATCACAATAATTTTGAGCGAATACGTCGATACAGAGACAGTATTTTAAGGATGACTATTGGTGGTTTGACAAAATATTAACCCCATGGCATTTTTTGATAATTAATCATCAGTAGTGGGTAAAAGTGGGTAAAAGTAAATAAAGAACAACAAAAACAGTCTGGTAAGCTCAGAAAATAACATCATTTTGCTGTAATGAATCTTTTCAACCAGGAAAATATAACACTTATAATGATATAACGATATCCAAAATCTGGCGAGATATCTTGTCTCATATCACAATACGATACAATACCGATTTATTGCCTTTTTAAGAGTGGTGAAGATGAAAGATTTGACAGAGCTAGCAAAATGTTTGCAGTTGGAAATACTTTTTCTTTGGCGAGTCCAGCCATGAAATGTGATGTGTAAGGAATTATATTTTCCTAGATATTAGTTTTCAAGTTGCTGTTGCACTACTGTTTTATGGTGTTCTTTTTAAATCTTTTTATTTATGATAACACCTTACATTTTAAAGGAACTGTTATATTTATGCGCTGGTATCAGATCAGTACTCTGTATTGGCAGCTACGCAATTTTGAGTATGGGAATCGGTATTGGGAAGGGAAAAATGGTATTGGGATACCGCTACTCATGAACACAAGTTTTCCCGTGTAATCACGCCGTCTTTTACATGTTTTGTTGACTTTTTCACGCTGTAGCTCTCTGCCCATTAAATAAATTGGATTTTTGAACCATCTCCCTCCTCCACCATAGACAGCATCCTTTTGTAGGACTATATATACACTCTGCACGACTCCTTTATTACCTTTATTCCTCATTTGTGTATCTATTTGTTTCTCTTCTCTATCCCATTTTTTGGCCAACTCATTTGTTTAGTGCAAAGGGATCCTTTCTCTTTTTTTGCAGAGTGTGTGTCGTTGCTATGGCAGCATCTTTTTGGATAGGATAAGCCCCGCAAAGATTTTCAACCTGAAGCTTTTGTTTTGCTTGAACCAGTCTGCATGTGTGCTCCAGGATGCGTCCGTGTGTATTAAGGCTGCAAAATTAATCAAAAAACAACTGACCTCAACATATCGACTGCTGCTGTGTCCAAATTGCTGGAGGCTGCATTTTTTCTTTATGATAAAGCAGAGTAAACAATGCTCTCTGGTGCTGTGCAGAAACTGACATTCAAATCGTTACAACCAAATATTTAATTACATTCAAAACAAGCAAATCTCTGCATTACCATGTCTTATTTACTCCTGTTTTGACACAGCTGAGAGTAAAAGCATCTCCAAAAGTTGTATATCTGTTTTATTTTTGATATAATGCATTCCTTGCGTGTGCTGAGTGCTATTGATCTGGCAATTTACTTTTAGAGTTATTGAAAGACTAAAGGTAAAAAAAAAAATAAAAAAATTATATCGTCGAGGATGGTTTTTTGAGACAAGTGCCTCCATCTTTTCAGCTTAGCCTGTCTGTTTGTTGCGATTCACTTGTAGTGCTCGTCTCCCAGAGTCCCTCCACTGTGGCCCATCTCTCTCTTTTGTCTGAGCCTGTTGAATGAGATCTTTGCTCTCTGGCGTGCAAGATGGAGACGAGGGGGTTAGAGCCATTACTTGTCTCAGCTCCATTCTACCTCAGTCTCTCTCTATGCCTCAGTCTTCCTTTTTTTTCTATATTGTAGCATATTGTTTCTGTCTCTGATGTGTATCCGTCACACACCCTTTCCGAACATTTCTTCCTCTGTCTTCGAACCCCCTTGTGTTCTGAGGCGCTGCAGTGTCCCCCGTGGGCTCATTAAGGTTAGATCAAGGTCGACCACTCTCTGACACATTCTGATCAAAAAAAAAACAAAACAAAACCCTGATGTTCGCTTCTCAAATCTCCGGCCAACAGGAGCAGCAACCTTCACATCACCCCCTCCTCCCATCTCTTGCTTGAACCGGGCTGACCACCGGCCAAGATCAATGAACATTTTCTCCTCTTTTCTTCAAAGAGATAAAAGCCAAAAGAAGTCACAGAGACAGTGAGATACCACCCAGAACCCACCCATCGGCCAACTCTGAACTACTCGCTCCCCTCCTAAGTTTGACAGTGCGGGAGGGTGGATACAGATCCACATTCCCTCTGACAATAGAAGACCTGCAAAGATTAATACCACTGTTGAGTGATTTTCGAACAAATAATTCCATTTGTAATAGAGGTGCAAGGCTACAATGGGATTTCATGCTTCTGTGTTGCAGAGTTGGCTCCTGAATAGAAAGCATGATACAGATTTGATAGAATCAACAGTTTTGAAGTCAGCAACAGCCAGGATTAAACACATCCTGCTTTCTGGCCAATCAGATTGACTGACAGTCAGAATCCATGCAGCTCGGGGCCGTGCAGCTCATCACTCTGGCAATGCGAGTGACTTCCCTGTGTTTCTCTGGTGCATCCATGGGAATTCTACCTGCGTGCTTTGTTTTTGCCCTTAATACCCATCTGCAATCCTTTTCATAGTCCAGGGATTTTATACAGAAATCTCACTGCAACATAACTTTGGAGATTAATGCGTTTCTAAAAAAAAAAAATCCCTTTTTTATTCCTGTGTTATTTATTTCAGTCTCGTGCTTTCTCTCACAAACAGCACTGCAGTGCATTTTCTCAAAATTGCGTGCCGCATGTTGCATTTGGCCATCGATGGCGACGCGGGGAAAATGAGTGAGTTATGGAATCGACAGCATCTCAAGGTCAGGAGTAGCCACATCATCACGAGTACTTCACAGTAAACCCTCAGCATCGCAAACAAGCTCTGGGTCATCGGGTCTAGAGACGGGCAGGCGGCCTGGCTGGTATTCCTGCCCTCTTACCCCAGACACATACAGAGAGAGGAGGAGAGAATGTGCTCTGAAAGTCAAGTGACCACGGATGTCACGAGGAATCGAAAAAAGAGGAGGTAGAGTTGGAGAGCAAATAGGAGGGGGGTTCAGAAAAGCAAGCTGTGAAGGAGCATACTTTACTGTACAACGGGGAGAGAGAGAAACGAAGAGAAATGCCACAATATTACAATACCACCATCTCTATTTTGCACTGCTAACAGCTGCTTTATGCTACCTCTTCCCTGCTGTTGCATACACATTAGTATGGGCTGACACAACACCACACACATTAGTATGAGCTGTCAGCTGAGGCACTAACAACTAGCGAGAGAAAGACCAGTTGAATCGTAATGCTGGCAAAGGAAGCTGCGGCAGTAGTGGCAGTGTTGGCCAACATGCTGAAGTGTTATCACTGTGGCTGCACTGTATAATGATGAGGGTTGTTATAAAACACATATTTTCCTCTTGTACTGGCTCACACACACACACATCGAGCGCCTGCCTCAGTCAGTCAAATATAATGAGCCTCCATGGCGACATAGCCAATGGCTGTCCCGTTGTACAAGCTAGGCCGTTATCCATTTGATGCCCATCTGTTGACACAAGTGATGGTGGGTCGCAGTGGTTGGGTTTGAGGCATGGCCAGAGCTGTCGGCTAATGGCAACACTTCAGGATGCAGGGATACCAGTGGCTGCTGTCGGTCTCCCGGGGGTTACTGCTGCTCTTAGGAGTCCTGCCTGAAGGAGCTCTGGATGAGCTGTTTCCAGCAACATAGCCACTACTTACTGTACTGCTAAGACATTTATTGGTAAGCAGTGAATGTGTGTGGGCGCATGCAAGGGTGTCCAAATACATGTCACCTCTTGAGCCTTATTCTTAGTACTCCTGTGTGACATCAAACTGTTGTTTTGCTGTTGGGCTTTTGCTGCTGTGTGTGGGCTGGTAATGATAGAATGATTAAGGGTGTAATACATATCAATATGGCAATATAATGTTTTGTGATATTGTATCGATTCTTAAAGACACTACCAATTTTTAAATAATTGTTTAATGCAAAGGTGTGTAGTGGTGGCTCATTTTTGTCTCGTCCCCAGAGGTGGCTTAGTGAGACACAGGGATTACGCTTTCCGTATGCGTGTCTGTGTGTGTGATGTAAGGAAAATGGGCAAGAAATGTAAAAGTTTCTAGGCAAATGTTAAGGTTTTTAACCAATCAAATTGCATTTGACAGGTCGGGGGGGAAATATTACGATTTTTTAACCAATCAAATAGCATTATTCTGGTCAGGTGGAATGGAGAGTTTTTAACCAATCAGGAAGGTCAAAAGCTGTGTGCTCTTAGTCAGCCACACCCTCTAATAATCAAATCACATTGGACGTGCCAGGTGTGAGTCAAATTAATCAAAGTCTTATCAACAGTACAATCACACCATGTCTAAGGAATGGGGGAATTCACAAAACTTGGAGGCACTTTTGTGTTTTTTAGTACATAAATTTGCCATCGCCTATGAAATACACCCAGTTTAAAAAAGCAGTGTGTAAAAATGGATGTTTTTGGTGTGAGTTGAGCCCAGTTTAAAATGCTCACAGTTATCACTACCTTGTTTCAACATGAGTAAATGACAATAGCATTACTGTTCCAAAGACCTATATTGTACAAAAAGTATTGCTATGATATTCTGATTGCATAAAAAAGTATTTTTTAAACTCAGATTTTCTGAATTTTGTAGTGTGTTCTTTATACTATGACAGTTTTCTCTAAAATAAGATAAAAAATTTTGACATATCACCCAGCTTACAATACTGCAATACATCGCACTATATCATATCAAAACCTCTGTATCATATACATATCATATCGCCAGACTCTCATCAATGCACAGCACTAATAATGATATCGGGCTGCACAATTAATCAGAATATAGATCAAAATTTCATTATGGCCTAGTACAGTTTTTAAATTGCTAGAAGGTACAAAATTCATTAAGGTAGAAATGTGTGTCAAAATACCATTTGAATTCAAATATGGTGGTGCTGCAGAGGTGTCCTGGCCTACACATTATATTTAACAGACTAAAGAAAACATCTTTGTTTATCACTGATTCAATTCAAAACACTTTTTTTGCCCCCAAGGACAGTTAAAAGGCATGTGGAGTAGCATAAACACATGGAAACAACTCAGATGTATGACACAAGGACAATTTTAAAAAAGACATACTTCATGATGTGCATTGTACAGTGCTAAAAGTTCATTTTAAAGGTCCATTTCATGCAGAAATCACATCATTTTAATAGGTTTTTTCAATTGAGTTTAGAACAATGATATAAAATTGAACTTTCCCTCTATCGCCCAAATCATATCACAATTACAATATCGGTGTAAATAATCATAATTAGAGATTTTTTCAACATTGTGCAGCCCTATAATCATATTATGATTAGACAAAACCTTACAGTGAATTAGGATGTTTTTTCTTTATAAGCCTATGATAGATTCTGCTTACATTTGTGTGCATGGTTTTGTGTGTGTCTGTGTGTGTGTATGTGTGTGTGCTGGTTAGGAGCAAAAGCAGAGGCATGACATTGATGAATGAGCACCAGAATGTCAGTGTTATACTTTCGTGCTCGATGATGCCAAGCAGGCAATGATCGTTGCCGTTATTGTCACAATCAGCAAAGAAACACTAACCCTGACTATAAACAGGGAAACACACACATGTTCACATGAATGCACACACAATGAGTGAAAGGTTCTGACTTTGTACACAACACTTCAAACCCCCTGACACACCTTTCTGCTTTGATTTGTCACAACTGAAGGTACTCTCTTTTTTGTTGTGGCTGAATATTTAAGGATGCAGCTTGAGTATCCTCCATCCGTCATAGAAAACAATGTGTGTTGGTTAAATCATTCATCTGTGGCACTTCACACTGTCTCTCAAGGCTGAAGCAATTCTTCCGCATACATATGGCAGCAGGAAAGAGGGCCTTCGTTCTAATCTGTGTGGATCTCTCCTGGGCCATACACTCCGCACGAGCACATTTTTTTGTCGACTATACTTGTGCAGGTTCCGCTCACTGGAACATAAATGTCAGTGTTCTGACTTGTACCGAACTTTATTGAGTGCACTTATCTGCTACCCTCAGGCTACAGTATCTTGGTGAAAATGACTCATCTTCCCTGTGCAGTGCCCTTCATACGTCCTCTCCGACTGTCTGGACTTGAACAAAGGTGTAAGACCAAGGGAGAAAAGTGTTTAAAGAGCAAGGATTTTGGTATCATATGAAAGAATTTTGGAAGAATGATCACAATACAGATATAAAAGGTTAGAAAAACAAGCATAGGAGCATGGAATATGAAGGTAAAAGAGACGGGCTGTATTGATGAAATGTAGAGAGGGGCATGGCTCACCATTAGAGAAGGAAAGATAGGGTCTTGTCACCTCAATTAGCCAGAGTAAGGGTGTATAACCTTAATCGCATGCAAGTGCCAACAGCTAATGAGTGGTGAGACTGCATTTCTGGGATATATGTTAGTATGTATTGCTTTTAGATGTAGGAACAAGGTAAGTTTGGGGTATTTCGGCAAAGACGAATACCTTGGAAGAAAGCAGCCAAGCTCCCCTGGTGTTCACATGAAAGAATCTCTTTCCGTTTGGATTTAAACTCCAGGGACTTTGAAATAAGAAGGCGAAAGGGGCGGCGATTTAGAAGGTTGAGAGTCAGCAGGATTTCCTGGCCCTGTTCCTGCATCTTTCTCTCCCCCTTTTTGTGGGGAATAAACACATTTCAAAGGATGAGCTCTATCCCTCGCACTGGGAAATGTGCTTCACATTCTTGATGACGGAACGGCCACGAGGGTGGGTGTTGTGTAAGTACAGCTGATGTGCATGTGTGTGCTTGCCACATGAATTCCTCCTTTTGAGATTTGGTTGACAAGTAAATATCTGAATTGATTTTTCAAAGGTCTTTGAAAGACTGCCCCATGGATTGCACTCCTGACATCTTATTTTGCAAGACTTTGACAAATTTGAAGAGGTGGAGTTGTATTGATTCAAGTAGGTGAGCCGATAGTTCATAATCATCTCTAACATGAGGATATTCCCATCAGAGAATTGTTGGAGAGGCGTGGTCAATTTAGCTGAGCACACGAGGGACTTTGACTCCCACACGGTTGGGTCCTCATCCTGCCTGTCCTGTTGTCACCTACCTACCCTCCACCCAATGGCCCCTCCATCTCTCCCCCTTTCTTCCTTGCCACTGGCATCTAAGGCCAGCCCCTGCCCTCTCCATTTTCTCCTCTATCCACTTAATTAACCCATTGATCAGGATGCTCATAAATTAGTCCTCTTGAGAGGCCCTCATAGAGCACTCTACCTCTTCTCTCATACCCCTCGCCAAGAGCTGTTTTTCCATTGGACACACCGTTACAAACAAGGTCCCTGGGCTGCCCTTAGCCTCGGTTGTGTCATCATCTGAGGCCAAATGTATTTTTCAAAATTTCAGTCGATTCAGCTGCTAATAGGTTTACAATGGGGTAGCAAAGGCTTGAGAGGGTGGAAAGAGGAATTAAGTCCAGAAGAAAGAAGGGAGTTGGGTGGAGGTCAAATCTGCTCTTATACAACCCCTCGATTCATTGGACTCACATAGCACAACCTTTTCATGGCACCCCCCGTGTCCGTAATGTTTCCCCCTTCCTTCCGTCTCCCTCTTTTGCTCTCTGTCTGACCTATTCTCTCAAGCACGGTGCTTGGTGCCTACTCAGAGATTTTGCCAATTAGGATCTCAGATGTCATTATAGTGGGAGGCCCTCTAACACCCCCAACATCCTCTGGCTCAGTTCTTCCATTTTGGTCCTGCCTCTGTTCTCTGTACGATGAGGTACTCTCTTTCCTGTTTACATTGTTTGTACCCCCTGAACAAGTTCTGCCCTTGCCTTATTCTCGAGCACAACCTCTTTCTTTGTTCGACTTTTTCCCTCATCGTACATATCTTCCTCCACATTTTTCTGGAATCTTGTGACTGTCATCTTCACCCATAAACGCCTTATTTCTGTAAAGATTTATCGCCTTGCCCCATGGTGCATCACACTCATCGCCTCCATTTGTTTTTCATCCTTAACTGTTTGTTTGTCGGAGGGGGTGCTAAATGGATCTGAAACAGGAACGTGTTGTCTTTGGTCTGACTCAGGGTGGGTGAGTGTTTCAATTTTAAAGTTTCCAGCACTGGTAGGTAATTTATTCATATCCCAAGGTCTCCTGCTGAGGCTACAGCCAGGGACCTGAATTTTAACAGAGCCAGAAGCTATATGTGCACTTGTGAAAGTCTGTTAATATAAAATGCTTTGGCAAACTGCAGAGGGGAATTCATACTATAGAAGAGAAATCTGTCCTGTTAACAGTGTGGCAGCAAGAACTTTGTCACAATGAAGCTCGCATTGCCTGGGTGGCACAGAGGAAATGTACTTACCCACCACCACGGTGAGCTGGGTTTGCTCCTTGGCTGTGGTGTTCTCAGCTTATCTGAGTAATTCATCAACACCTTTGGCGGGTACCAGTTGAGAGGGAGGCAAGTCAGGGATCTTGTCTTGGCTGTACTACAGTCGTAGTCACAAAAGGGCCTCTGGGAAATAAAGGATCTCTCATAAGATGTGTCTTAGTGGCTTTGGTGTTACTACTAGACCATTCTGCATGTTGCTACTAAACCATTTAGCATGTTTGCAATGTTTGCTATTCTTTGTAACCCTGGCAAGTGCACTTTCATGCTGTCTGAAAGGATAACTCTTACAATAGTGATAAAACATACAGGAGCAAGTGCCATTTCTTGTGATCTTCTTCAAATGAAAAAGAAGCAGGGACAGTCGAGATGCAAAAGAACAGAATGCCTGCAGCGCTCAGAAGAGCTGCATGTCCAGGATTGTGCTGAATGGATTCCTTTCTGCTCAGGTGGTGGCCCACTGTTGCTAAGGCTTGATGGGAAAAACAAGAACCCTGAAGGTGTTGTTGCCATATGTGACTTGAAAGATCCAACTTTGTCTATAAATATGACCATCTTGTTGTTTGTGGAGTGGGGAAACAGGATCTTTTTTACCATAGAGGTCTTTGTTGGGGGGAGGGAATATAAATTTGTCAGTGTTTTTTGAGCTTATTATAAGAATAAGGCACAGTAGTGGCTTTTATCACCTGCTGTTAATATCGGGGTGTTTGAGAGTTCTGTG
Organism: Naso minor; assembly: GCA_029874875.1. NCBI lineage: Eukaryota > Metazoa > Chordata > Actinopteri > Acanthuriformes > Acanthuridae > Naso > Naso minor. The sequence goes on from JAQFJB010000016.1 coordinate 3,903,430, forward strand.
GAGGTGAGTCGTCCGCTTTGTTGCCTGACTACATTGTGTTGACATTGTAAGACTGTTGACTCCTGCACGCCTTAGTGGCTCTCGTGGATCAGCCCGTCATGCACATGCACACATGCAAGGACACACATGCAGGTTACAATAAGCCCCAGCCATATTTCACTATAACTGTCACTGCTGCACAAGAGTAAATATGTTTTCGGGAATAATCTGATCTTCCAAGTGCCTTCTCTAAATCGAGAGTCTTTTCTGTACAACAGTTGCTATTACATTTACTCTTGTCAGAGACTTCAAGGTCAGTCACGACACGACAGACAGGGATTTGGAGTCAGAACTGAGCAGAGAACAAGTCAAACATTGTGGTTTTACACATTCGAGTAAAATAGTTCCCAAGGGTTGAACACGTCAAGGTCAGAATTAACACGTTCTCATGGGGCTGGGTGGGGGAGGAGGAGGTGTGTAACTCTTCGCCGGAGTGAGAGTCTACATTTTTATCTACTGGTACATGGTTGTTATGATTATACTATTTACATCCATCTATTTAATGACCTATGTAAACTCAGTTTACATGAAAATACAATATTCTACATATTCACCAATGCATAGCTCAACAATCTTAAGGTTAAAAAAAAATACATAAAGAAATTGCCTAAATCCACAGGTCAACAAATATTTTCCGTCATTGACTTTTTTAATTAACAATGAAGAATTTTGGAGGCTCCTGTCCAGTTGGTGGTGGGTGTGTCAAATTAATTAGTTATTGACTAGAAATCCCAGTGTCCAGTGCAGCAGCAGAGCGCAGCATCAGCCTCCAGAACAAAAGTAAAGTGGCGAGGAAAAGTTGTCTGTCTGAGAGAAAAACACAAAACCTGATGACGGTCGCCTTTGCAGCGATCAAGCTTGTTGCTTTTGATTTCACACGTGCGAGCGCACAATTTAAATTCATACGAACCAGGAGAAAGGTTTGAGTTCAGGCTAATTCAGTTATTTTTTTGTTGGTGGTTTGTTCATGATCTAAATGTGATGGTCTAATTTTGTAAAACTTCATTGTTTTTTCGTCTGTTTATACACAATGACACAATGTTTTTGGTGGCCTCTGCCGTTACTGTGTGGGAAAAATCATTCATCTGCTTAGTGTGGTGTTTTACTGAGTTCATACAGCAGTAAAAGTCTGTGAAAAATAGGGAAATGTCGTATGTACCACAGTGCGCAATGTGTGTCTACATGAAAAGTGAGCACACGGTCGTTGTCAGCTGTTCAACCTATCTCTTCATGCCATGTCTTAAATGCTTAATCTATAGGATGGTGTGTTTACTTTATTAAAATAAAAATGAATGAATGAAAAGTATTGCATCTTATCATTTCAATAAATAAAATTACAATGACTGATAGTAATTGATTATGACTTTTATTATATATTTTTAATATATGACTTTTATTATTTTTTTGTCCCTGTCAGTCAAAATGAAGCACATTTGCAACAAGAGAGCTTTAAATTCTATTTCATAGTGATAAGAGTTAAAACTTAGAACTAAACTTTGAATTTCCTCTGTGGTTTGTTGTGTTCATCTATTTGAAATTTATCAACAACAAACAAAAAGCAAAAGACCTCTGGAAACTCCTCCTCTGATGGTGAGTCGAACTGGTTCATAACTTTAATGCTGTGTCTCACCATTTGTGATTGTAAAAAGAAGGACACACACGTAAACACAGGTAAGCTGAGCACTGTTAGGGGAGTCGCTGTACAATACCCACACGGTGACTCCTGACCCTGACCAGAGGAACTGGACACCTCGATGTGAATATGTTTAAGATGACACAGAGACAAGACGTAAACAGAAAAACACACTCACACACACGAGATGCGACTGGTTCTCACAGCTGGAAGGGGTCATTCGGTTGAAAAAAGTATTGTGAATCTGTATGCTGACTCTGAGTGTGTGTGTGTGTGTGTGTGTGTGTGTGTGTGTGTTTCCAGTTGTGTGTGAGTGCAGAGGAAGCCGATCAGTCAGTAGAGTTGAAGGTAAACGGTACTTAGTCTTTCTGAGCCCTGTAGTCACAATG
>JAQFJB010000016.1:3914664-3933189 GCA_029874875.1 Naso minor
CTACATTTTACTTTGGAGCACCTTTAGATGCAGATTTTTGCCTTTTGATTTGGTTAAGAGTTAGTAGAAAGAACGAGCCAGTTGCAATCAATTGTGCAGATGACTTTTTTTTTTTTTTTTTTTAAATGTTTTGACAATGAAACTTTGAAATTGGCAAATTGTAATGCAGCCTTTAATTTTTTTTTTAGCCATGGGGAAAAAAGGCCTTTTTACAAAGGCATTTTCAAACTCATGTGGGAAGTAGAAAATGGACTAAAAAATTAGAAGGCCTGAATTTAAATATTCATGACTGAAATACAAATACAGATAGCCTAAATATAGATGGGATGGGTATAAATATTGATATTTATATGGAAAATTACAATAAATGGCCCTTTTTGGAAGATGCTCAGATACATACTCATAGAAACCTGTAAAATGTTCATGTCTTGGGATGTCTTTTTTTATTGATTGTGGTCTAGATAAGAATTCAGACTGTGGCACCACTGTGTTTTGAGGTAAACAACTCCCATCTCTCCTGGGATCTTATTTTTTCAGTGTGTTTAGCCCTTAAAGTAATTTAAAAAATTGGGGAATACATTTTAATTCTACTTTTCAAAAGACTTTGCAGAGGCAGCTCTAAGTCAAGTTGGACAATAATTAATGGGATGAAAATGGGGTGAAAAATTGATACAGCATCATATTGCGTTTTTAAAAAAAAATCTCAATAAATGGTTTCGCAATACCAAACATCACAAAATCATATTAATATCATTTGGTGACTTAAGCATAATGTTAATATGATATCGTTGGGCCTCTGTTGATTCCCACCCCCTAACAATTATAATGAAAATACATGTGATGATGCTATATACCACTTTTAAGTGCAGAGGAAACACATAGAGTATGAACAGTGTATAAATCCGCCAAAGCCAAACTTGCACAGTTGTAATAACCAAGAGTCTAAATAACAGCAGGCTCTATCTGTCGCCTGCTGTCTGTGCCAGCACAGGATGTGTACTGTCAGGTTAAAAGAGCGCTGGATGACAGGAAGACAAAGAGAACATGTGACAGATGTCAGCCTCATGATAATACTGCGTGTTGAACTCTACTGGACACACACGTTCATCAGTAACAGCCCACACGTGAAGACACACATGTGTCATCGGCTAGTTCTGTGACTGCCAAGGACGATGCTGTTATCTGCCCTGTATCTGCCTCTACTGATTCTTGAAAAAGTGACAGAGCTGAATGTCCCTCCCGGCTGAAGAAGTCGTCTGATTTAGAAATTGTCATTTTAAGCCCACAGTGATGAAGAGGGAGGGGCCATACTCACTGACAGTAATGGAAGGAAAAAATATCTATCGGCTCTTGCGATATGTTTTCGATAAATATTGATATTTTAATTTCCCCTTCACTTTTAAAGTCACATATTCTTATTTTCGTATTAGCTATGACATGCAGCTCTACAGGTTGGTCAGTCAGTCGGTCGGTTGGTTGGTTGGTCAGTTGGTCGGCCCGCAAAAATTCTCCGATCTTTAGCAGCAACAGTTTTTGCCCATAGGAGGCTAAAATTTGGCATGGAGGTCAAGTGTGTGTGTGTGAAGGTTGGTGTTTGTGTTCATCTTAATTGGCTAAAAGGGGCGTGGCAATGGGACTGGCCTATAACAAATAGGTGCTTTACTTTGAAATGGATTCACAGACTTATTTGAAAGTTTGGTCATGAGCCAAAGGGCAGCTGATTAACTGTGAAGGCCAACTGGCAAAAAGGGGGCGTGGCAGTGGGAGTGGCCTGTACCACATAGATGCATAACTTCTGAATGGATTAATGAAACATGGCCAAACTTTGTAGAAACACACTCTGTCATTGGACGTGGTTTGCCTCGCCTCTACACTTTAGCCCCACCTCCTTTTATAACTTAAAAACTGTTTGTTGTAGACTGTGCGAGGCATCATGCAGACAGTCATTTTTTAAAAAACTTTCTTTAAAACATAGAAATTCATTTGTGAAAACATGACGCCTAGGACGACCGAAACATTTTTAGCTGCTGTTAGCAGCTGTTGCGAATTCGCTTTTGTTTTTCTGCTTACTTGCAGCTCAACTTTTTACCAGTTTAAGGCTTTTTTACATTACAGTGATGGCAAACAGATATGAACAAGTCGGATTCAGTGTCTTTGTTTTAAAAAGACAAACTAAGACTCTGTGCACTTTTTGTTGCATTGTTTAATCTCCGTTTTTTAAATTTATTGAAACCAACACTACATTGGATTGAATAAATGCGTAATTCCTGCTTTTTTGTCTTTTTTTGAGAAGTATTTTTTCTTAGTTATGCAAACATCTTGACGTATTGTTAATAACTGTCTTGCAATGTATCAAGTATCACAGAATGTGTCTGTATACGATACCGTATCACAAGTTACTGTGATTTCCAACCCTTGTTTCAAGGGAACTGATATTGTTTGAAAACCATTGACCAAAAGAGTTCTTGCAGCTGGACTCATCACTTGTTCCAATCGGTTGATGAATTAAACCATCCAAAGGAACACACGGTTAGCCTTCTCCCATGGTTTGCTGGTTACAAAAACAATCGGATCGTGCCAGGATGAGATTGAAAAGTGAGTGATAAGAGGGATAAAGTAAAAGAGAAGTGTGTGAATGAGAGCTGAGACTTTCTGAAATATCTGGCCGCGTACAGCCATTTCATCTGCCTATAATCAACTCAAATCTCTCCAATTCTAACTATAGTAATATTATTTGTTTGTATTACAGTCATATGAAGTATTGGGTGCATTTTTTAACCTTCTCAAAAGACAATTTTACATCCAGACATTTCAAGAGCAGAAGACAGAAGAGGAGAGAATTTATGATGCAGGGGAAGGAAATTGCTTCTGCAAGAGTTTTTTTTTTTTTTTTTTTTCCCATAAAGTGCATCAACACATTTAATAGAAAGACAAACTGTAGTAAGTGTTGTGGTGTAACAGCGAACATGGCAAAGTGAGCATGCAATGTAAATGTTATCGAAATATAAATAGAGACATCAAGTGGAGTGTGTGGACAGAATGTGAAAGGCCACATTGAAAGGCTTGAGGGAGTGCTTCCCCTTGCTGCTACAGTGGAACACAATTTAAAATAATACATCACACTGCAGCTCATTATACTGACGGTGGAGGAAAAAACTGCAGTTACATTTTGATGTAAGTGCAGTGAAACAGCAGGTTGTTGCACACAGTGTTGTTTTTAAACATCAGGGACCAACTTCAGAAAACAGGATTAGTTGAAAGTCTGACTATGTTGAGCCCGAGTTGAGGGAAACTCTGAGTTTTCCATCTCACAAAGTCAGTTCAGCGTAACCCGGAATTAGTTACTATGGTAACATGCTCCTTGCTCTAAGCCTGAGGCTGATTGTCCACTGAGGCTGTAGCAGGAAGGATTGAAGTCATGGTGAGGCACTAATTATTAATATACAAAGGTTAATATATAAAAATGTTTCTGTATTTTTTGTTTATTATACACGAAATAATTAGCATTTTTCCATTGAAAATAATGATATGAAACAACTGGTCACTGGTAAAATGCTGTTTAGAATTCTAAAGTGAAATGTTTGTTTTACTGACTATTTGAAGACATTTATCGAACATTCACATTTAGGCCGCAATTTAAATGGTGTATCGACAGTTTCATCTACAGTTTCACTACTGTCACTCTAACGTTTAACGTATTAATGTGACCTCCAGTCTTTTTCGGTGCAACCTCACGCTGCCTAGCTGCCGTCTTAGACCCCCCTTTTTTTCTCTCTTTTTTTTTTTTGAAGACATGTTCATATTCCGCATACGCTGTAAATACTCTCCAGTTGAGTTGGGGTTAAATAAGTGGTTCTGCTTTGAATGTGAATCATGTCGTGTGCACTCCACTGATGATGGCTTTTTGCGCTAAATGTGAGAGCGCATCCCTCAGGCCAAACCTAGTCAGAGTTGACTGAGCTAATTCTGATCAGCTGCTCTGGAACTGAAAACTCAGAGTTTCTCAGCTCAGGCTCAGCCAACTCAGAGATCAGTATAAAGCCTGATTTATGCTTCTGTGTCCACTGCACATGTAGCCCTACGTCATAAGATACGCATGTGGTCTACGTCGTTGAAAGCATTTATACTTGTGTGTCTGCATGTCTGCATTGCTTTGCAGTTACCTGCCAAACGAAATGCCATCTTTGTAATGTGGCAACGAAGAATTGTAAAAATGTGCATATTTTCGGACTTCTTCAATTAATTGCTCCTCGACCTGGTCCAAGTTTGCTGCCTGCAGGAAATGTGTAGAGTACACGAGTAGAAGAAGAAGCCAGAAATGCGTAGGAGGAAATGTGCGTCCACCAAGCAGACCAATCACAGTGCTTGTGGTCCGCCTCGCTTCGACATGTAGTTACATTTTTGAGGAGGTGCACATCGAGCTATGCCGTAGGCTATGGCATAGGTTCAACGCAGAAGCGTAAATCAGTAGGGATGAGCGATATATCGGCATCAGTATCTGCATCGACTGATGTTTGGCCATTTTTGGCATTTTGGTATCGGTCCAATAAGCCCAAATAGGCCAATAAGGATAGCCAATCTAGCGTTAGCTGCTTCTCTCATGGCTGCTCTGTGTTAGTGAGTGTTGGGGTGGGGCGGCTTGTATGTGTCTTTTTCTCATAGAAACCTGTTTTTACAAGGATATCGGACATTAGCAATATCGGTTATTGGTCATAGGGCCGATGTCAATATTGGATATCTGTATCGGCCCCAAATTTTGATAGCTCATCCCTACAAATCAGGCTTTAGGCTCAGAATTTGTTGAGCCTGCTTTCTGAAATAGGGCCCAGCTCCGTATGTGCAGGGTAGCTGTTATTTGCACATTAAAGCTTAATTGTCTCTGTGCTTAAAACACTGCAGTATGGCACAAAGTGTCCTACAAAGAAGAAATAATAACATTTGTGTGAATTTCCCTCATCTGTTCCCTTAAAAAGAACTTTAACTGCCTGTTGTTTGCATAAGAAAAAGAAAAAGAAATAGGAACATTGTCCTTCTCATCAGGTGGGCCGGCTTCTTCATCAGGCTTTTATTATCACTGATTTTAATTGTCCTGTTTCTTTACGAGTTGCGAGGCTGAGCTCTATTAAAGTAATTGGGCAGTGTGCTTTTATTATGAGATTTGGATGAGCAGACTCCGCTGGGTCATCGCCACTGCGGCGCTGAGGATCCCAAACGCTAGTCGCTTCAACAATAACCTCACAATCAATCACAGAGCTCTGGGCTGGAGAGAACTCTGGAGGAAGCAGTTATACGAGGACGAAACACGCACAAATCTGATTGTGTGGGTAATGTCTTTTTTTTTTGGCTTCTTCTTCGCAGTGTCTGTGTGCATGCGCGTGTTTGTGGGCCTCGTAAAACAGATGTCTCCAAACTGCAGTGTGGTGACTGGAGTGCTCTCATGTTGGTCCAACAGGGACTAACTCTGCAGTCTTCATTAACTGAAGCAGAGGTCTGTGGTACTCAGTTCAGGCAACAGACACAATTTGAGAAGTACTGGGAAGCCCAGGGGGCTGCAGGAACACACACGCAGCACACACATCCGTGCACATGTGCAAACAAACACAAAAAACCCTTACAGATCCTACTGTGCAAGGTGTGAAGGATGCAGACATATCAGCATGGACACATTTATGGTGCAACGTACCTGGCAAATAGACAGCAGCAGTGATACACATCCCAAAACTCACACCTCTTATGCTGCTCTTCACGCCAAACCTGTCAGCGCGCAAGTAGTTTAGAAAAGAGTTAGAGAGGCTCTGTGTCAAGATGCCCCGGTTCATTTAGGAAGTAGCAGGCGTTTACCTCCTTGTGTAAAGATGATAATGACAACTCCAGCAGCCCCTCGGCCACAGCGGACCGCCGCTGAGGGCCCGTGAAGAGGAGCCGTAGTGGCTGGTGGGCAGAGGTTCGGCTCTTCAGGTTGAAGGGCGCTCAGCGATACCAGTGGTGAAGTTATTGTTTAACAAGCTCTGAGCTGTCCAGGGCCGTCCTGGGAGTACTGAAGGATGGAGAGGGAGTGGAGAGGAAGGGAGACGGGAATGCCAATTTATGAGTTGTTGTTGTTGCAGTAAGTGGACAAAAAGGAACCTGCGCGGCCTTGACACTCTTACATTTTCCTGTTGCCATTTTCCTGATCCCACCTGCAAGACTCTGATTGGCTCTCTAAGTTTTTTCAATTAGCTCTCAGCGTCACACTTATTTAAAACAGTAACAAGTGCAAATTTACAATAGCTGCAGGTGTCAGCTAAAAATGTCATTGTCGTCTTAGGCGTCACATTATCATAAAGTTTGAGACACATTCTTAATAGATTTATATATTTTAGCCAAATTTCAGCCTCCTAGGGCGGAAAATATGGCCACCAAAGTGTGGTGAGTTTTTGTGGACTGACCAACTGACTGACTGACTGACAGAGTGACCTGTAGAGCTGCCACCGCTAAAAAAAAACTCCCAAAAACCTTAAGAAACATTTTCTGGTTTAATGCCTGTAAAATATAAAGAATAAAATCAAACAGCCTGGTGCAAAAAAAAGTGTTTCCTGTTAAGGATTTTCCAAACCATGGATACAGTTTGTATATTTCACATGTAACTTATCAGTGTCCCCTAAGGGGGATGAGTTTTATACAGAAGTACAGCATTTTGGGTATTGTTAACCTCAGCCTTTGGATTAGTGTCATCCCTCTGAATTTGTTATTTTCTTGTAAATAAAACATTAAATGGCTTCAGTGAGTAGATGGAGCTGTGGCCCGATGGAAGAAGCATTAGTTGTATCATTTTTATTCAGAATGGTCTGCAAACTCTGTTTCAGGTCTGTGGTTGTGGTTCAGTGTAGTCGATATCTTGACTCTTGCTTTGCTTTACAGATTTGTATTGATTATTGATTTTCATAACCCTCATTAGTGTTGTCACAATATCAAAATGTTTGTTTTGGTTTGGGTACCAATACGAATTATACTTTTCAACACTTTCTGATTCTTCTTGAAAACAAGGGAGAACACTCTCCAATGTCATTATTCTTTACTTTAAAACAAAAACTTTTAGAACAATAAAATTAATAGAAAAATCAAAGTGATACATTTGTCATAATAGCAGAAGCCCTAATTAATTTCAGATATCATTCCCTAGAAAATATTTCGATGAGACTGATTATCTATCATAATATAGGACTAGGTTATGTCATATTAACTATTAAACAAAACAGAAAATAGAGTTCCAATGTTGTCTCTGGCAGTGTCACTGCTAACAGTGTTGTGCTTCAGTAGCAAGGCATTTGTATAAAAATAACAAAAATATGTAATGTTCTTTTTCCCAAATGCAGTATAGTACCTTTTTGAATACTTTAATACCACTGTATTTTTTCAGCACAAGTATACTATGAAAGACTAACCCTTATAGGTAATGAATATTGACTGTAGTTCTATTGCAATAACCGCAATTTCCTTAAATATACAGTGATATGTTATGATACTGTGGGGTCCATCCTTGGGTGAGAGCAGGTGTCATTTTTCCTCCAAAAGACAGACATCTCAGGAATGGGAAGAAATACTTAACACCGGCTAAAAGCTCATTGCAAAATGCCACACCACTCCTTCATGTCTCTCCTCTGTTGTGACAGGCAGCATTTTCCTCCTCCTCTCTGGATGATTTTCGTATATTGCCAGCCCCCCCTCCCCCGGGATTCCTTTTCTACTGACTCGGCATTTCCCTTCCAGATATAACCAATAGTCTCAGTGTCAGAGCGCAGAGTGGATGTGTGGCAGGGAGATAAGCAGATATTAGCTGGCCTCACCATCAGCAGAGCAGACCCCGGTGGCGGTCAGGCGGCGGGGGGTTGGGGGGGGTCTTGGCCAGGCATCAGAAGGCACTGAAGGGCAGACACTGGTGAGGATGGCTGAGACCTGCCTCTGCCAAAAAAAGGTTTGGGAGGGAATTGATTTCAAGTCATTCTGTGGCTACAGTAATGTGATTTCATAAAAAGCAATAAATGTAATCACACATATGCAAAACTTAATCAGACTAGAAAAAGAACGTTAACTAAAAACAAGTAGAAGCTTTGCTTCGCCATGCGTTTGTGATGTTTGTTGGACTTGTAAGCTAATTGAGTTATAAGTGATTTTCAAACACAGTGGACGAGGGCCAAATCTGTCAGAAGCGACTGGTGATGTTGCTATTAAACTTAATGGTTTGTCAGATAATTATTTTTAGTGCAGTACTTGGGAATCATAGATGTTCTGTCAGTCGGCAAAACAGAGTCATTGATCATCTGGTTTTATTATCACTTCGGGTAACTGGTCCAAAAGTTAGATGCGGGTGTAAAACTTAATGTCACATGCAGTTGTTGTCAGCATTTGCAGTTCAAAGTCTGACCAAGACTGGAGTTAATATACAATTGACATGTTGGCAGCATGTTTGCATTTTAAAAAGAGTTGTTCGATACCAGTATCTGCCGCCGATACTGCCGAAAATGCCGGTATCATTATCGGTACTGGCGAGTAAGCCTGTCAGTGCACCAATCAGATATCATTAGAGACGTTACATACCTGTAATCATTTCTTCATTGTTGCCGTGTAACAGTACTAAAGAAGTTGTGCTGTGCTGCTACTGGCAGCTGCTATTTTTAAGAGCAACGAGGAAGAAAGTAGAGAGCCAACAGGGTCAGCAAAATGTGCATTTGGCAATATTACACACTGAAAATTCAGAGGAAACGTGTAAGGATTTGATTTTATGCACTGGTATCAGATCAGTACTTGGTATTGGCCAGTTTGCAAGTTTGGGTATTGAATCGGTATCAGGAAAAAATGGTACATTTTAAAATGATTTAGCCACTGTAATAAGGCTTCAGTCTTAGAAAACAGTTGCCCATTTCTACGCCATCATTCATTTGGAAGTGTGTCTTTGGCCACCTGATCAAGTCCAGTGTTCCTTTTCTTTCGTCTCCCGTTTGTTTTCCGCCTGTTCTTAAGGGAAATATCCATCTATTAAGCTGCTAAATGATTCACTTTGTTCAAGCTACTACCTGCAGTTTAGGCCCAGACAGGTAGTGTGCAGAGGGTTTATCAGTTCTATTTGTCTGTAAAAGAAAAAGAACGCTCGCTGTGTCCCAAAACACGAGCCATAACATGGATGTGAACAAAAAACAAAGTAACTGGCAGTAGAATCAAAACAGTGAGAGACCACAGATAGAGTTAATAGAGCTGAGAGGAGCTGCATAGTTGGCTGATTATTGCCTTTATCAGTGAGCCCTGTTACAATAAACACAGTCATTTATTCAATTGTAATTCTAAAAGAATTTTAATAGCATCTTTGGATTATTTTGTCCAGGGTGTGGAACATTTTAAAGTTGGAGAAAAAAACTTAACAACCTTAAAAAATGCCTTACTTACTGCTATGTTTTGTACGGATCTTAGCATTATGTTGTTGGCCAGTACTGCCACCTTTGGGTACGTGACGGCTGATAATATCGGTCATTCTGATGTATCGGTCTTGCTTTAATCTGGAAAACATGTTGATTTATATGCATGAGATATTGATGGATACGATGTTTTATTTTGAAATTTGCAGGCCCCTACGAACTGTTCATTCCAAATAAGAAGTTAATCAGACTGAGAACGACTTGCCGGAGTACGGGATGCATGTAAACACACTCATTACTCTTCCTAAAGTCGGCACTGGTGGATGAAATAGACTCAGAGCTGTGGTCAGCTGGCGGGGAGCCACTCTGAGTGGCACCGTGTTGCTCTGCAGCTCCTTCACCACCGCTCTGTCTGTCCCTCCATCTCTGCTTGTCCTCAGCCACACACACACAAACACACAGACTGACAGATTATTCAGATCAAACACAGACACACATACTGACATACAAACAGAAATGCAGACGGTTGTAATGGACACACACCGTCACGACACAAACACACAGAAAGTGATGCACAAAGAAAACTCAGAGCTGCACACACATACACGCACACACATTCAATTTAAATCACCACTGCTGCACCCGCATACGTCCCAACACTCCACTTTTAATAGACCTCAGCCTCTTTTATGGCTTTTCGCCTCCTAAACCATCAATCCTGTCCGTCTCTCTCTCTCCCTGTCTCTCTCTCTCTCTCTGTCATATCTGATTAGAGGTGTGACGCAACCTTCCTTCCTCATCCAGCCTCTGTCTTAGCCCACTTTCTGTCCTTCTTTTTTCTGACCCACTGCAATCATTTTGTCTTTTTGTCCTACCCTCAGGTCATTTTTTTTCCCCCTGTTCTTTGCCCCACCACTTGCTACCCACTTACACTCCCTCTCTCTCTCTCTTTTTTTTTTTTTTAACTCTGCCGCTAAGAAGGCTGAAGCCAGCGCAGCAGTGCATGTGGAGAGGGATTAGATAGAAAAAGAGAGAGAAGAGTGAAAAGTGAGTCGGAGAAAGAGGACAGCAAACAGAAGGAGACAGATCGACTCAGAGGCTGTAAATTAGTGTTGAGGTGGGGGCCGCCGGATTGAACTAGGAAGGACGCTGCACGACTCTCGGAGCAGTAAAGATGCAGGCTTCTGTCAGATCTTAAATATTTTGCATATTATTAGTAATTGATTAATTGTTTCATGTGTAAAGTGTTAGAAAATACTGACATCAAAGCTTTCCAGAGCCCAAACTGACTCTTTAAATGTCTGAGACAAAGTTCAGAACTCAACAGTAGTACATTGACAATGATAGGAAAACAAAACTGCAGATAATACTCAACATTGTAACATTTTAAAAGCAAATAATACTTGATGAATGATGGATTATTTAATTATGAGATTATAAATTCATTGACTCATCAGTTCATTTTTAATCAGAGGAGATCTGATCTGCACAAAGTTGCTTCTAACATAAAAAATTCATGCTTCAGCCAATCAGAATTATTTTGGCTTCATTTTTGTACAGTGAGAGAGCATGAATACAAGTTGTCTGCTTCCAGTCACTGGGGCTTTTGTTAGGACATGTTATCAAGCTTAAAGTAGATATAGCAGTGTAACTAATTTGCTGTCTTTGTGACTTTTCTATACTTCATACTATTGTGAAATATTTTAGGTTGTACTGTATTTAACTGTAGCTTGTAAGTGTCATTTGGGGTCACAGTGGTTGTTACTTAGCTAAAACCATAAAGGTTCACATTAAAGTTATATTTGCACAATGATCTGTCACTTATGAATATAAATTACATTACTTACAAAATGGGATGGGTATTGCAGAGTAATTCACAACACGGTAATGGGACTCTGGAAACTGCTCTAAGGGTTAGAGCAGTTTTCAGGATAACCTGATGAAGACTACATGATAGTCGAAACGCGTTGGTATCCCTGCTAAAATAAAGGATTTTTACATTTCACCTCAGAGTGCCTCAGACTTTGCTTGTACGGATTGCTAGCCCACTTTTAGCATTGTTATTCACTCACCTGGACAGTCCTCTATCTGCTTTTATTCATCATACTTCATCCTCGTCCTCGAAGAGCACTTGTGTGTTTTTTTTATTCTTTCCTGACCCAGGGCAGCGCTCATCTTTTCCCCTTTTTTGCTCCCTTCTCCATTAAACAATTGGAATATTCCTACGTAACTTGCTGTGCAATGTTAGGTTAGCGATATAACAGCACACGTAGAACACACTAAGTTACAATACTTACAATGCACTAATGCAATGAGCCGGGAGGAGGGCCCCAATTTGGATGTTCAGTTTACAAAACTGCAACGAATGCATGCTACTGACTTTACTTTTAACTGAAATTGTGCAAATCTATGGTCGCCTCGAGTTAATGGTTATTCATTTCGCAGGGCCCAAAAGTGAGTGATGAGAAGCTTCGGGAGATATGCTCAGCTGTTGTTGAAGGTGCAGTATGCTCACTTTGGTTTGATTTTATCATACTGATAACTTCACTTTAACCTTTATCTTAATCTTTAAGACAATTTGTTCTTTGTCTCTTTAGAACAATTAGAAGAGTTTATGAAAGAGTTTTTGAAAAAGCCAGCAGCCCTTGGTGCCCCTGGTATTCCTGGACCAGCAGGACCTCCAGGCCCCCCTGGACCAGCAGGAGAGGCTGGACCAACAGGGGCCCCAGGGTTGACGGGTGCCAAAGGCCATCCAGGTTTCTTTGGACTTCCAGGCGCACCAGGCAAGAAAGGTCCGTAAGCCCTCTAAAATCCATTCTCCTCTATTGAATTCCAACAAAGGGAGTTTTAGGATAGCCGAAGCGGCTGGCTTCAGCAGTTTTTTAGAAAAGCCTTTAATGGTTTGCAAATATTGAGTGTGTTTCACCCTGTGACAGATAAGCTGTGCTGTTGTGGAAGCCTTTCACTTCTATTTTATTTTCCTGGAGAGTATCCAGAACTAATAGAGTGGATGCAGTGGCAAGAAATTGAATGAAGCCTTTACTGAAACAAGGCTGTGGGTCCTGGCAGTAAGCCTTTGTCTCCTCACTGCCACAACACATTGAGAGAAGTTATGAAGAGCCTTCTGCAGATGGGATTCATCCATGCATAACATTACACAATCAATGATTCACTAAACAGGGCTGAATCCAAGTGTAGTCATTAAGTTTATTAATAACATCTCCATAACTGTGAAAACAGTATGCCTGTCCATTTCATCTCAGCATTAATTTGTGTGTCCTCTGCATGCCCTTCTGTTCTGCAGGTGATGCCGGGGCAACAGGAGAGAAGGGGGACAAGGGAGAGGACGGTGTAGGAATCAAAGGAAGTCCAGGTGCACCGGGCGAACCAGGTGAGGCTACATTCTTTTCATAATTAGAGCATATAGCTGCTGAGAGGAAAAATGTCTACTTTCATCGTCATTACAAGTGGAACTGAAATTTAAATACTCCTAAAGTTTGGTGAAAGGAAATGAAAAAAAAAACCTATAATATTACAGTAACACTTGAGCAGATTGAGGATTTTTCGAAAGATGAATGTAGAAACAGCATCTAAGCTTAAAGGAGAAGTTCTGCTTTTTGCACATTGAGTCTTACAATAAGGATATTTACGACTATATACGATGTTCTACAGCATTATTGTGACAATCTTGAGAGCTGGAGCTCGTTGCTGATGTCACCGCTATCAATCCATCAAGCGATACCATAAACTCTCATTTAAAAGACATGAAACTCACTGAATGTTTAGTGGCGTCCTCTCATGTACCGACACTAAAACATGAAGCTAAACACTGATATCTAACTCAAAAGCGGCTCTTTCAGCTGTTTCATGAAACAAACAGCTATTTCTGGGTTATATATATGTGTTTAGCTTCATGTTCTAGTGCCACTACATGAGAGAACACCACTAAACATACACGTCTTTTAAAATGAGCGTTTTTTTGTGTTTTTTGATGGATTTCTGAGCGCACGTGCTCCTCCGTTTTTTTCAGCTAGCTGTGACGTCGGCAACGAGCTCAAGCTCTCAGGGCTGGTTGTCACTGTAATGCTGTAGAACATCATACATGATTGTTAATATCTTTACTATGAGGCTTAATGTGCAAAAAGCAAAACGTCTCCTTTAAAATTTCTGGGTGGCATTTCCCCTGACAGCGGCTGACTGACTTTTTAGAGCCAACTTTGTTAGCTAAAGTGACGTCAAAGATACGATGTGGAGCTTTCCTGTGAACAGTCAAAGTTCCTATATACTTTGAGTGTTATTCCCCTGACGACACTGGGCCCTTTCTTTGATGATCTATGGCACATAGCCTAAAGCACATGGCACAAGTTCAGTTGGAGTGTGTCCAAGTCCACTTTACTATTGCACAGCACATAGTCTGGGTGCAAAGTGAGGCTCAAGGCACAAATGGGATGGATTTCATCCCTTAATTGATCATAGGTGTTGTTTTTAACATGGAGTAAGTCAATCAGTGTGTCATCTCTCATCCTCTTCAAGAGTCAGGTACGTTTGAACGATGTGCATTGCTGTTTAGATAGCTGAGATAATCGGTCACAGAAGGGAGCACTTTTGCACACCGGCAGATCATCTACAGGAGCATCAGTCTTTAAACAAAGCTTCCTGAGGTGAGTCGAGTGCAGGAGAAGAGAATTCTCATTTTATGGCAAAACCAGAACAGTGGCACAAAGCTAAAAAAGGTATAATGATGTCAGGAGACAAGAAAAGCAAAAGCTTAAATGCATACAGTAATGCACTGACGGCCATATTAGTGGGGAGACTTGCTACATGTGCCACAAACAGAAATACGCGCCTAGTAATGGCGCCTGTGTACACTTACCCAAAAATTGCATCCTGAAAATAACAGGAAAACATTGCGACAGGCTTGAGATGTGGTTTTTGTTGGTCAATAGCACAAATGCTTTCTGGTGCCACAAGATAGCAATGTACCACGTCAACAACAGATGATGTGGGCACCTGGTGGGAAAGGTACATCCTGCGTGTGCCTCTTGCTGAGGTACACGCAGGATGTGTGGCCCAGGTGTTAGTAATTTCTGGATTATGTGAGCTGCTATGTTCTGTTACTCCCCAAAAAACATGACACACACATGCACGCACATAAAAAAAAAAAAAAAAAACTTCAGAGTTTTAAATTCTCAATTCTGATCTGGTTGATGACTGACTGGCTTTCTCTCCAAAGCTGCCAAGGCTCATGAGTACTGAAGTCTTTTGAGCAATCTACGAAAAGGAATGAACATGAACCATTAGATTAATGTTTCAACAAAAAGCTTTGTTTATACTGTAGAGCCTAGGTTAAGTGTGTGCTGTGAGGCACATCTAAGTGTGCTGTGGGGATTTTTTAAAGACCCACATTCACGATTATTACAAGTAAAGTCTATTCAAGACAATATGAGCTATTTTTTTTATTTACAATATCAGTACATTTCATGTACTTTTTTTCCAATACAGAGGGAAAAAAATCCAGGCCTACCCTAATAAAAATAAAATATAACATTAATGATGCTGACATTTTACTAATCTCAAGACAAATTTTTGCCATTTGTGCCATTCAAGAGAGAGTGCAGGAGTTTTGCACAGTAACAACTTTGTATACAAAAGAAATCTAAGTGGAAAACAAATTGCTGGCTTTCGCGGGGCACTGCACAACCGAGGAACAGGGCAGACGACCCACCAGTGCCACCCGAAAAAAAACAACAAAAAACTGGCACTGGTAGTAGACTGTATAATGACAGCTACCTGTCACTTGGCTGTAGCCGGAGCGAGGATGTTAACAGCCCACAGCCTGAGTGCGTCATCTGTCGGGTAGAGGCTCTTTTATATATTTATAATAATACAGGTGTGCCTTGAGACGTTGGCTTCCTCGTTGGTGAGCCTTGGGCTGAAAAAGTTTGGACGCAAACTGCAGTCGCTGAAATTGCTTTTAAGCTTGATAAATTGCATTGCTTGTGCTAAATTAATATATTTGCCTTTTCTCCTCCCTGTATTTTGCACACTCAGGTAAAAACTCCGCCTGTTGCATGTTCTTTGAGAGAAAGGTGCTAAATCGACAGTGTGCGCTGTTTCTCATTTGAAGATGCAATCCTCAGTGCGCACCCTCAGTAGATCAGTTCGGGGGGTTTTTTTGTTTTTTTTTTTGCAGGTGATATTAAGTTTGCACGTTTTTACACATGCAGACCTTTAGTAAATCAGGCCCGAAATTACCAGCAGTAATGTTCAATTCAGTAATGCTGAAAATGACATTATTTCCCATAAATGCGGCGAACTAAACAGATGACCCACATTAAACTGAGGAATTAATTAAAATATTGTATGTTTTTTATTTGTTTCTTTTACATGTTCGCAACATCACTTGGTACCTTGTAGATGATGCCACAGTTGTCAGACATTCACTGACTGTGGTTAGTTTTAATTTGAGGTTCTAGCCCATATTGCCCAAACTCCCCCAGTCACAACTAAAGTCACAGGAATGTTGTCAAGCATCTTCTCCTCCATGAGGAGCGTCAAATCTAAATCCATAATCAGAGTAGCAACAGCAGTTACTGTATGTTATTGACCACCTCTGACAAGGCAACAGAATTAATCACTGACACTGATCGATGGAGTTTGAAACACTTGTGACAAAATTTCACTTTACATTTTATTATCGATACTTGATGTTGTGGAAGTAAAAGCCTCCTGATTAAACGGCTTTAAAGAGACAAATATGGAGCGTCTGAGACACAGAGAGTCTCTGCTCCTCTCAGTCACACCTCCTGATTTTGCTCATGCTGTGAACATTTTGTACCAATACATGTTTTCTTCACATGATGCTACTGCATTTCACCCTTTACTCATGTGTCCATTGGTGAGTAAGCACCTTTGCATGGAAAAGAAAATGAATAGTACATGCTGCGTAACAGTATACGGTGATGTAATGTCTGGTGTCCATAAGCAAAAAAAAAAAGAAAAGAAAAAAAAGCCTTCATATGCAAATGAACTCGCTTTTCTACTATTCCAGTGAACCTACGCTAATTCCTGCTCCTCTGAGACCTCGCAAGACTACAATAAAAGTACTCATGGCCATTAGAAGACTTGAACACACTGCATCGCTGCTGTGCTTTAAATGAGAGAGAAGGCAAAACAAAAACACAGTTGTGTTGTTTGGTCTTTGTGTTTATAAAAGAAAACACTTCTTTCATTAGATTTTGAGATAAACAAGGTCACCGAGATGGAGTGTTTGTGTTGCTCTGAGTCAGAATATAATTGGCTGTGTTTTAAATTACACTGTAACTAGAATTTACCATGTCTAATTTGAGTGTGATAACAGAATTCCCAAAGGCATCTGAGCAGGAAGTCACATGCGGTTTTCTACATATTCACACTTTGATCGATACCAGTGCTCTGGATGCAGATGCTGTAGCCGTCAAATTTTCCTCTTTGTATTGACTTTGACTGGAGCTGTTGCAAAAATTGTTCCATTTTTAAAGGGGATTGATTGTCTGTAGCCAACTGTTTCTTTCTCAGCTCAAGGGCATTCTAATTTCTATCAAGTAAACATCCTCTGCTGTCCCTGTTTGTCAGAAAATTTGATATTTCATTTTGTCTTCCTTCTTCACCAGATCTAAAATGTTTCATCAAAATGCTGAGCAGCTAAAAGGGAACGCGATGAAAAAGGGAACATTTGGTTTTTTTTTTCCGTCGCTGCTTCAAATCATTTAACTGCTTTTTAAAGAAAGCTCAGACGGTGTATAAAGCTCAAACAACATGTTACCAAATCACAAGGTCAGACTGCCTTTGATTTCCAACAGAGCAGCTTGACTTTTCTTTCGTCTTGATCACAGTGCAGGTTGGACTCTTGTGTTGTCCATATTCATCTAGATGGCGGTACGGATTAGTCATGATTTTTTTTCCCCCCTAAATAAGAAAGATACAATTAAACCCTAAAACATGCATCACAATATCTAAAACATGAAAGCAATAGTATGGAAGAATGTGTTTTTATCCTTTTTCACCCTTACAGCTTCTCAGTAAAATGTACAACACAAGCAGAACCAAGTTCACAGTCCCAAATATGAACTATTTTCATGCATATTTCTTCAAATTCATCACAGATGTGAATCACTTTTGGACTTAATTTTCAGACCTGGCAATTGCTCCACCCTCTAATACAAACAGGCCAATCAGAGCGTAGCATCTGCCAGCTCTGCTCAAGGGTCCGACAACTACACGGCCGTGCTCTATTGAAACTCGTTATGTCTTTGCACTTTTTCTTTATTTTCATGCTGCTTCTGTGGATTTCGAGCTCATTGTGGTTAAACGTTGAGTGTGGGGCACTTTTAAAAGTGATGCTCCTTGTTCAGCGAGGTTCAAAAGGAGATTTACGTTCTTCACCTTTCCAAAATCAGACGCTGAAAAGTGTAACATTGTGCTCTGAGCAAAACTGTTAGCACATCCTCATTGCCCGTTAAACCCCTTAAAGTTTAGTAACAAGCACAGCTAACGTTACGTCTGCCTACCCTTTGTTAAATATTGAAGCCATGTTGTTTTTTTGGTAGACATTAGCTGTTAATTTGAGTTACTTAGGCTATAGCTATTAAAAGTGCTAGCAAGCCTAGCCAGCTAAGCTAAAGTCTCGGGCTGGAATCTGGAAATGCAGCTCTTTAACCCGAACCCAAACCCGACCAACAAGCCCAACTTTACTTTTAACATTAATATACAAAGAGACGTGTCCTCCGTTTGTCATAAACAGATGCTAAATCGTTATGAGGGTCCTTGCTTGTTTTATGAATGAAGTGAAACACAGGTTGAAGCGGCTGGGCTGTGATCTGTAGGCTTCGACATGTATCTTTATATTTGTAACTCTAACCTGTTTTCTCTGCTGAGTCACTTTGGCTTCCTGTTATATCATTCAGAGGCTTATTGCAGACCTTCTGTCTGAAAATGCTTTTATGTTTTTCCAAAAATGACTTAATATTTCTCCAGGGAGTGCAGTTAGTGACTGTGAGCTCCATGCTAGCTCGGAAAGCTTGTCGGACATACGCTGTCTTCAAATGTTGTGCCGTGAATTTGTGTACAGGAAAGGCTTGGCGTTCAAGTGGTAACT
>JAQFJB010000016.1:4105635-4117782 GCA_029874875.1 Naso minor
ATACATGATATGAGCATCATTTCCCTTTGTACTTATGGATCGTTTGAGGTGATGAATATTGACTTATTTTGCTTTTACTTGCAGGATGAAGAGAGAAAGGTTTGTGTGATGTGAACCTCGGTAGACTGGCTCTTAACATAAGTGCAGCATGTTACAGTCAGACAGTGGTCTCAGGGTGAAATTGTAAATTCAGTATGAATATGTATGTACAGGGTAATCAGATAATATGCGGGGAAAAAAAATTATGTTTTTACGAACCATAGACCGGCTTTAATTGGGCACTAATGAGCCACTGCCACTCCCAGAGCAGGAAGAGCTCTCTTCAGCAGCTGGCGGTGTGCCTGATGCAAACGAGTTTTATACTTTTATAATCCAGTTTCGGTGTGCCGGTGGACCTTTCGCTTCACCCGATGTGTGTGGTTAAGGATTAGCCATAAGTGACAAATGTCATTATATGTGTCTGTTTCATGTTCAGTAACTGTTAGCTTAATCGCTAATAGAAACTGCGTCATGCTCAGTAATTCACATGTTCTCACTGTTATGATAATAACAATTAAGAGTTTAGCCTCAGTGAGTGCCTCTACACATTCATGCCATAACTGCGTTGTATTTTTACTGTTCCGCTCTCCAGTTTTAAAGTAAACTTGCTCTATAATATTTCTATAGTATCCAGAGAGTGCAGACCTTCTGCTGTGCTGCAGCTGGCTCTTGAGAGGAGGTGTTGTTATTTTTGTGTAGTGAGCTCCAGCCAGATTGATGCCTCTCTGTTGTTTATTTATATATTTGTGATGCATGCATCTGTTTACTTGTATAGGCTTTATATTACCATATTTATATTCCTGGTGTTGTTCTAATTCTTATGAAGTATTAATAGTTATTAAAGGAGAACTATGGTGTTTTTCAAAGTGAGCCCTGTTTCCTAATGCGTATATGCATGTGTGACTGATGGGGATAACTATCGTAGAAGTTGGTCTGGTATTGAGAAAGGACGATGCAGACTGCCCGTCACCAAATCTCGTTCTGAAGTCCCATTGCAGGAAAATAACAGAGCAACCATGACAGAGAGCGGATCAAAATAGAGCTGGTTGTTTCGGAGTAAAGTTGGGAGTTTTATCCCATCGATTTCGGTGTCATGGCTGAATATTTACTCGACTTTGAGAGTTTGGATGATTTTGAAGGCCGCCTGTAGCCCATTTATTTGAACCAGAGGATGAGGATGAGGATCTCTTGAAGAGTGGACGACCAGATTTAAAAATTAGATTTTGTTACCACACAACTATTTCCCCATTTGTGTTCAGAAACACACAACACAAATGGGGAAATTGGGCCCAGGTTAAAAAAATACCAAAGTTCGCCTTTAAGGTGACTATTTGTAATAGTAACATTGCTGATATCGTTTTCCTTGTGGAGTCAACACCTTTTTTGTGATTTTACTACAAAACACTGTTTATAACATTCTAACTTTTAAATTTTATCATGTATTCACAAACATACACATACACATATAGAGACTCAAATCCCACTCGCTCAAACCCACCATTACAAAATACCAAGTTACCGGACTGTACTCTTCACCAGAGTACAGTCTACTTGACTTTCTGGTCGGCTACCTATGCCTATATTACAGTGTTATTAACAGACCAAAGCAATAGACTGGGCTTAGTTGGTAAAAATTATTTAAAGCTCATGAGCAAAAATTCTAAGCTCATAACAGACAACAGCCTGTATCTTTGTTTAACAACAGATCCCGGCACTGAGCTGTTTACAAGTGTTTAACCTCTACTGTATCGGCTTAATGAATGACCTTTCCTGTGCACCTGCCTTTAATAAAGCTCTAATTAGGAGGCCCATTAGGAACTGAGAGGCTGCCAGTTAGTAGGTACTTAAAGAGAAAAGATTTAGGTGTTGGGCTGAACAATCGAAGATACTCAGCAGTAATCATGGGAGGCAAATGTCAAGCTATTATTACACTGCTCTGATGAATGAACTAAGTTGTACAGAGAAGCTTTGGGGAACGTTTAGGACTTCATCATTCCACAATGGGAGTTTTTATGTACAGTCGGCATTTTCTGTCACTGTAGACACCCTAGCAGTCATTGCAATCCAGAAATTGCAGGGATTTAAGTCAGTTGGGTCAGATAAAGTGTTGAACAAACAATAAATGTACTAACAGTGCGTCAGATGTTCAGAGTAGGTGTAGTCCAAGCCCACATTATATATGCAAATGAAGCGTCTGCAGTGCAAAGTACATGTGCAGGCTAAACAGAGAATAAAGGGACATTTCAAATAAGATCATAATAGTAATAATAAAGTTTACTCAAATCTCTTCCTTGTGGTAACGAACAAGCACAACAGTGTGACAGTAGGAAAAGAAACGGTACAAATAATAATGAGTGGCGGCTGAATTCCACTTAGCTACCTCAGTTTCAGGGTCTTACTGGAACTGTACCTGATTCGTCATTGTCACTGTCACTGGCATGACATGCCTGGACACTTAAATAGAATGGAGCTTTCATTAATTATATCAGGCCTAGTACACTTTTTTTGCAGTATTACATCATATGGTCTGCTGTCCCAAAAGTTTTACACTGTTAAATTAAAGGGATATTACGGATTTTTTGACATACGGTCTCATTTTTCACGTCTCCAGTCCTGTTTCTATAGCTAGAGACCATTTTCAGCTCATTTGGTGCAGTGAAGAGTTTGGACGGCTCGCTGTTTCACCACGGATGCTAATGCTAGCACAAGTCAATGGACCCAGTAGCAAGCCAACAGCAAAAATAGTCAATTATTAATACAAGATCCCCCACTCTAGGCTATGCCAATGGTGTGAAATGGTATATACACTTCCCATCTCCCAAGTGGGCGGAGTCACATCTGTAATGGAGACAGTTAGGAACCACCATCCCTTTGCCTCGTCTGGAGGTATTATAACGTCATATGAATGGATTAAAGAAGATGGATTTTGCGTCGTGTGATATTTGTTTGAAGTAAGTTGTAACTTTCAATTCATGGTTTCACCTATAAGACCATTTAATGTATTTATGTTTGTTGTAAAGCAAGGTGGGAAGCACCAGGTACCAAAACTCGCGAGAGTGTGTTGCTGAAACAAAGACAGGTCTCGAATAAAGTTAATTTTTTTCCTGATTTATGTGTCTCAAAAAATGCCATTTTTGTGTCAGAATGTCCAGATGATATAAGTCTTGTAAAAAATGGGTCCAATCTGTATCTGGGTGACGATGGGGTGAAAGAATTAATCATAATCTGTGATCACATCCATTTCTCCTGTAAGAATGAACGGACTCAAGACTGCTTCTGGTCTCCTAAAGGGGCGGGGCTTTGGTGAAAAACCATGTGACAGTGGTACAGGAAATTCACAATCAGTGAGACTTCTGGCTTTCTACTATTAACCATCTCTGCCAACAGCAGTCACTGCCAAACTCCTTAAAAACACTCCACAGAGCACCAAAAGCAAACCAAATATGATGACAGTCTGTTGAGGTGAATTCTAGTGTTTGTTGAATAATTTAAGAATTTTAACTACAGCTAATTTTTTAAAAAATTTGTGGCTCTGTGTAGCGTTAGCGTTGACTTCTAAGATTATTCAGTTAACACTTAAATTCACCTCAGCACACTGTGTTCATATTCGAATTTCTTTGGGTGCACTATGGGGTGTTTTTTCAGAGTTTGGTAGTGACGGCTTGCTATTGGGTCCATTGACTTGGCATTAGCATTAACATTAGCATTAGCATTAGCATACGCGGCTAAACGGCGAACCGTCCAGACTCCATACTGCATCACATGAGCTGACAGGGGTCTCTTTCAACAGGTATAGGACCGGAGGAGTCGAAAATGAGACCGTATGCCAAAAATTCTGGAATATCCCTTTGAAGGTTTTGTTCTGTTTTTGTTTTTGTTTTTTTCTGTAAAAAATGTCATATTTATTACATACTGACGAGGGACAGCTGATGATTGTAAAAATGAAAGATACTGTGCGATCCCCAATTCCAGGCACGATGTGTCACCACTTATAATCCAGTTATGGGTGTTATTGAGATTGGGGTCACCTAAATTTGTCAAAGGGCAGAACGCTGTGCTGTCAGTAGCTTTGTTGCTCAATGCCATTAGACTGAATAAACGTCATTTAAAGAGGAGCCAAAAAAGCAATTTCATCTCTCTCTTCTTTTGCTTTCTCTGTACACCGTCTGTCACTCCTTGTTGATGAATAATGGTGTTGCACAGTATACATACACACACACTCAAACACACACACTTGTTCTCTGCAGTCATGCAATTACCTCTCAGTCAGAAGCTGATTTACAAGCCAAAGTAGCGAACATTGGTCAGACAGGCACTAAATACTAAAAGTACAGTCTCTTTATCCTTTCCGTTTCTGCATACCTTCCTCCCCTAACTTCCTTTTCTTTGTTTTCCCTCCTCTGTCCTCTCTTACATGTCCTTCCTCACCTTCCTCCTACATCCATCTTTGTTTCTACAAATCGCCAGGCTTCCTCAGTACTGGTGATCAATCGGCCAAGGGCAACTATGGACTGCTGGACCAGATTCAGGCTCTGCGTTGGCTCAATGAGAATATTGGGCACTTCGGCGGAGACCCAGAGAGGATCACCATCTTTGGCTCCGGAGCTGGGGCTTCCTGCGTCAACCTCCTCATCCTCTCGCACCACTCGGAGGGTAATTAAAGACTTTCCCTTTTGTTCTTTTTTATTTTCTTGGAACAGCTTCTGTGTTTCTTAGTCATCATTCTCTTGCTTTTTGTCTTTTTTTCAGTTTAAAAGTTAATGGACAAAAAAACGCTCAAGAACAAGAATTAGCAATTATAGCAACAGTAAAAAGTTCTTGCGATTGCTAGTAGCTAGGATCCAGGCCTGTGAATTACTCATTAAAAACTAATTTCTTCAGTCCCTTGGTCCTGTCTGCGGTGCTGGAATTGCTTGTTGGCCACATGATGATCCAGTTTTTATCCCATCCACAATGTGATTGTAGCAGTAAGGTCCTGCTATACCCTGTGTGGTCAGATGGAAATTCGGTTAGCCGCATCCAACCCAGAAATCCTTAAACCCTGTGATGTTCGCTCAACACCTCTGTCCTCAAAGTAAAATACTGCTTGTCCTGTGAACTGAAGATTTCAAGCAGTTGGGTGGCTAATGATTGAGTCCAGTTTTGATCCAGGTTACGCTGTTCGTGTCTATGGAGTATAATTGACACTGAAGCTCTAACATTACCCTACATTACTTGACTTGGTGAGCGCTCCTGGCTCTGTCAATAGTCCTCTGTGCTGCTGCAGCAAGGTTCTCCCTCCATTGAAAACCTACATCCATCTGACCTCATGCTCCCCATTACCAACAACCCACCCTTGGGGGCTAAGTGTTAACACTGGAACACCAAAAGAGAGACTTACGGACCACTCCACTTTGATCTGAATTGAGATCAGTGAGGCTGACGACCCACAGCCAAGTGGTCACGCACTCGCTGCCTTTGATCATGCCATGCTGTCCTCCTCCAATCGTAACTCCTCTGTTCTCTACGCTGCTCGAAGACTCTCCCTCAATATTTCTCCCCTCTATTCATCTTCCGTCTCACACACAAACCGCAAAGGACAGAAACAGGGAAGAAATCGTGGGCTACAAGAAGGAGAGAGATTAGAAAAAGTGTGTTCACACATCCACACATCTGGCTCAATCACCGCTCTGAGAGTGTATGTGTGTGTCTGAAGCACCAGGCAGACATCTGACATGTCTCTAACTTAAACTCATTGTGTTCACTAAGATGTGTCTGGAGAACAAATATGTGTCATCAAAGTTTGAGTGAGCATCTGTGCACTGCTGCTGTGTCCATTTAACATACCTGTAATGCCTGCTGATGTCTTTTAACCCTTCATATCAACCCAGGCATACCCGTCCGTTGGAATCCCGTTATCGTGCTAACACAATGTTCTCATGATCACCATTTGTCAAAGTGCCTTTACCTTGTTTAACGTGGAAATACAAAGCACGTTGACCGTTTAAAAAAAAACAAAACGTAAACTCCCTTGTTCAAGATTTGTATAGCACTACCAGTGTTGGGGAATAATTAGTTACATGTAACAGAATTACATAATTTTAATACAAAATAAATGTAACTGTAATCAGTTACAGTTACTGAGAATAAAATGAAATTAAATTATAGTTACTCATGAAACTGTTAATAATTACAAAGGGGCTTACAGCTGAATATATTCTGTAAAAATCTTAGGCTATATGATCAAAAATATTTATTTTGTTGCTTTGCATGTTTTTAATGTGCACAATGTCTTCTTTTTTCCAGCCATGGCTGCTCAGTCAAGTTTGATGCTATTCAATTGGTTCTCTGGTTTAAATTTGCAGTGCCCCACATCTGCCGATTAAATCAATCCTCATTGATGTCAAAGCAAAACAACCTTTCTGAGAGTTGCCATATGTCTACGCATACAATCGTGTTCCAATGGAGGAAAATTTAAAAAAAAAATAATTCAGAAATCAGAATAGGGCTTGAAAATAACAGTGCAATGAAAAATATGTTTTTCTAGCTGTTAAAATGCTGTTGACATGCGGAGACATCTTCAGGTATGTATCCTGATGAATGTTGAGTACTAGCATAAGGTTGACACTGCCTGGTTTAAGCAAGTGAAAATGGTAAACAGTTGAAAACAATCATTAGAAATTAAGAAGAATAATCAAACAGAATCAAATGCATCAATTTAAATTACTTAGATGAAGTAATTAAAATAGTTACATTACTTATTACATTTTAAATTGGGTGACTCATAATCTGTAACCTATTACATTTCCAAAGTAACCTCCCCAACCCTAAGCACTGCCAGTCTGCAAATCAAAATTATTAGCATGTCTGGAACAAAGAATGCAACCTTAAAACCAGCCGTTATCCGGAAAAAGTAACTTCACAAAGAATCTTGTATAGAGAAAAAGCATGACGAAAAAGACAGGAAGTCGAGGTAAACAGCTAGCCCGGCTGTCTCCATCGGAAAAATATGGTTACCTCATCTCTAATTAACGCTTGTGCTGGGGTCAGGCTACAAGATTTTTTTGTCTGTTAAAATGTTCACTGTGTCAGATTAGGCGATTAAAGGGTCATAAATTCTTGCTGTGTCTTGGCTGAGAGACATGACAGACTACTCGTTGCTCCCCAATCAATCATCGTATGCAGTTCATGACTGTGTGACATCACCGGCAAGGAAGCACTCGCTACTGACGACCACTACTGACAAGCTGTCATGGAGGATAAGCCAAAAAATCGAACACACTAGTCTTTTTGCCGTGAGGTCATGAGTCGTCCTAGATGCGGCATTTGTTGTCGTCCGTTATGACACACTGTGTGAGGTTATAGTTTCTGACCTACCCAACGCCCTGCGTCTTCCTGGTCGGGCTATTACTGATATCGTGTAGTCTGACCTTAGCATTTGTCTTAGGAGGAGTTACATGCTTTGACTATTTCTTAACTAACAACCTATATTTACCAGCGCTGTGTTTCTGCACTGAGGGAAATCACGGGATCTGGCTGTTGTTGGGCAAGAAACAGTAAAAGGACATCCCTTCTCTTTATGCATGGGTTAAAGAAACAAGATGTTAATTTGTGAACTTTAATTTTTTTAAGCTTTTTTATAATCTCAAGAGAGCCAGACAAGCTGTTTATTCCTGCTTCCACCCTTAAGCTATGTTAATTACCTCCCAGCTTCAAGTCAGTACTTAATGCACAGACACTGTGGTCTGAATTATCTCGTCTAACTCTCCAAAAGCAAGTGAAGACGTGAATTCTCCAAAACATTACATTTTTAGTTTAAATACCTTGTTCTCACATGGCCAGACTTTTTACACTGGCTCCAGGCATCCAGTGCTTTTGGCAATCATTGTAGTTTAACCATTAATTTTTCAGGGCAACCCCACTTTAGCAGAAGAGGGACCCTGATGTTGGGGACAGCCTGTATTAACCTCATGTCTCCCGTTGCTGACAACCAACTCCCTCACACTGCCACCTGTCCATTCTCATGCCTCCGCTTTGTCATCACCCCATCGTCATCATCGTCCTCGTCTTCACCAGCATCTAACGGTGTAACATCAGCCCTCTAGACGCTGCTTGTCTGTCATGCTCTCCCCTCTCTCCCGCCAGGGACGCCAGGTAAGGAGTCTGTCATCCCCACCCTTAAGGGACACCAATCATGTCAACAACACAGCGTCACAAATCAAGCCCGACAGCAGAGATGTCAGGATGGATTTCAGGATGGAAGTGGCAGACAGGATGGAGGAAGGGGTTGTAAGTGATACTGATATGATGAAGGGTGGAAGATACAGAGGAGAAGGCAGTATCCATGCTACCCTTTTAGTGATGTTTAAGGCAAAAGGAGGTGAGGCAGTAACATTGTTGAGGGATGTAAACAAGGAGGAGAAAAAGTCCTGACATGGCACATCAGAAGAGAGAAGAAGCCAAATAAAGGAATGTACTGGGCAGGGAAGGCAAGTGGCACTTAGGGAGTGATATAGAAACTGATTTTGAAGACGGATGCAATAATACCTACCTCCCACCTCTCTCTGTCTGTCTCTCCCCCTCTGCCTCTCTTGGTGCAGATATATGTTTAGCTGTTTCCAAGCTACTTCTTACTATAATTGATTTCTCGGGGAAAGGGGGCTCTGCAGCTCTGCTTAATAATTAACTGACCAATCTTCGGCCCAGAAGAGGGAAGAGAGAGAAAAAAGGAGCACGAGAGGAAACGAGTGAAGCAGGCGGCCCCTTAACGAGCCACTTGAGTGGTTCAAACAGCACAGGACAGGCAGAACTAAGGAGACGGAGAGAGAGACAAAAAGGAAGAGCAGATGGGAGAAACACAGCTAGAGAGAGTCTGAGAGAAGAAACAGGCAGCACAAGACAAAAGAAAATGGCTCTTTTGACGTCTCAGATGAGCTTTTTCCCGTTCTTGCCTTATTTTTTTCGATTCTTTGAGCTAAAGCACCAAAGTATACTCCATCAGAGATGCTTTAGAGTCTGTAGTCCTATCCTGTTTGCCAGCTTTGCTCCAGTGAGAGTGGTTAGATAAAAAAACCTCATAGTAGTTTGTTCTAATAAAAGTAAAAAGAAGTTATATGTGATCTAAATCTTGTCCTATCCTAAAACATTACTTTACCGAGCTCCATCCTGTCTGCAAAACTGCTAAAACTGGAGGGAGACACATGATTTTTATTTAGTTTACTGACATTTTTGTGTTTTATCATGTTTAGTGTGTTAAAAGGCCAAATTTATTCTCAAATTCGGCAAACTAAATACCCCATATGTTCTACTTTCAGGTTTGTTCCACAGGGCCATAGCCCAGAGTGGAACTGCTATCTCCAGCTGGTCTGTTAACTACCAGCCCCTCAAGTACACCAAGATCCTGGCCAGGAAGGTGGGCTGCACCTACGCAGAGACAGCCGACCTGGTTGACTGCCTCAGGCGCAAGAATTTCAGAGAGCTGGTGGACCAGGACATCCAGCCAGCTCGATATCACATTGCCTTTGGCCCCGTGGTAGACGGAGATGTGGTGCCTGACGATCCTGAGATCCTCATGCAGCAGGTGGGAGTCTGGTACCAGTATCAGAGGTGGCACAAATAGAGTGACTTGAGCTATGATGACACACCAGACAGAGAAGAACATGTAGAGCTTTTTATAATAGTGACCTTTCCACACAGTTGGGGTCTGACGTTGATGTTCACCAGCTAGTGAGAACTAGCTGCAGTCTTGGTGGCTTTTATATCCATGATGGTATATTTTTGACCTGTTTTGACACAGCATGTATCATAGGTTGCATGTCATAACACAGTGCCGCCACAAATCTTATCAAATTTTTCACAGACATGGCTGTAAAAACTGTCCTTATATAGCTTTTATATACTGTGTCTGTTAATCTTGTCTTACGATTTGTAGCCCAAATCAGTATATTTGCCCCAAAAGTCACTTTTCAAGAATAATGGAAATCAACAAAAGGGGAAGAAACTGGAATGTATTAAAGACAAATAGTTAAATATAAATACAGTTCAGCAAAAACTAGCTGAGGAATAAAAAGAAGTGCCACCTGCTAAAAGGTTGACCAACGTTTCTATAGATTCCCAGAACAGTAACCAGTTAAAAGAAATGAGTCAAAGCTCAAATCCGTTAGTTAAGGGGTTTTTTTTTGTTGTCCATCCAGGCATCAAGTAAACTTTAGGGTATTTTCTGTACTATAATGGAGCAATTAAAAGGTATTTGAAGCAACTATATGGCAGAAATAAACATAAAACAAGCCATCATGCTCCAGCTGAGCATGTAACAAAGAAATTACACCCTGCAGATTTACATTTCATTGCATGAACAAACTGTGATTTAAACTGATGTAAATTTAAAGTTGAATACACAAAACAAAACTCCTCTTAGCAGCCGTCACTGTTGTGGCGGTTTTGTATTTGTGACATGTAGAGAGAGTAAAAAAAACAACAACAACAACTGCTTTTTGAATTTCTGAACTGAACATGTTCTTCTTCTGTTGCACCACCAGGGGGAGTTCCTCAACTATGACATCCTCATAGGAGTGAACCAAGGAGAGGGGCTGAAATTTGTGGATGACAGCGAAGACAATGATGGCATTTCAGCTGCAGCATTCGACTACACCATATCTAACTTTGTAGATAACCTCTATGGCTACCCAGAGGGTGAGGAATGCCAACATTATACTCTTTGCAGGATTTAAAGGCATTATCGTATGTGTTCTTCAAACATACATCAACAAAATCTTGTCCAAATCTGCAGCTCCCAGTGGAAATGCAGTTAATTTAACACATTATGTGAGCACAGAAAAAAAGGAATAAAATGTAAGGGCAGCAAAGTGTATCAACCAAGACTGGCATACTAAAGAGATTGTCTATCATCAAGATTATCTTTCACTGTGGTGGGTCTGTGCTTTGGCCTTTGAGTCTCTGTTAGCACTAATGCTGTCTCTCATCATCCCCTAGGCAGCCAGCTCCCAATCACAGTGCTGTTGTTCCTAACAGATCAGCCTGCAAACCCCTCACAGCAGGCCACAGTCAATACACAGACACATTTGGATAATGCAGTCACGCTCGCTCTCAAGTGCCTGTCATTCATTCTGCTCTATGAAATAATAATTTCTCTTTTGCCCTCTGCGTTGCTCCCCCCTGTCCTTTCAGTTTCTCTCTTAACTATATCAGTCAAGCATATATACAAACATGGTAACCTCTTTAACTTTTTATTAGGGTTGTTTTTGCACTGAATCCACTATCAGAAATGCCTTAATACAGCCTTAGATGCTGGATTGTGTATTGGCCAGAACATGAGTATAAGCACTTGTATTAGATCAGCATTTGGCAGGAAAAAAAAATGTTTGACCATCTCTATTTTTTATTTTTCTCATTCCAGTTCTTCTTGCAGCCTGTATGTCTTTCTTTCACATTACTTGGTCACCATCCCTGTCATTACTCTCTTCTTAACTTTTCACAATTTCCTCATATTTACCTTTATCCTTACAACTTCCTCCTTTGTCTTCTCTTATGTCTTATTCTCCAGGCAAAGACATCCTGAGGGAGACCATTAAATTCATGTACACAGACTGGGCAGACAGGGATAATGGCGACATGCGAAGAAAGACCCTCTTAGCTCTGTTTACAGACCACCAATGGGTGGCACCTGCAGTAGCCACCGCCAAACTTCACGCAGAGTTCCAGTCTCCAGTTTATTTTTACACGTTTTACCACCACTGCCAGACCGAGACGCGACCCGAATGGGCCGATGCAGCCCATGGAGATGAGATACCATATGTGTTTGGCGTGCCCATGATTGGTGCCACAGACTTGTTCCCATGCAACTTTTCAAAGAATGATGTGATGTTGAGCGCTGTAGTCATGACTTACTGGACCAACTTTGCCAAGACTGGGTAAGCCGTGCTAATAATTTTAGTTTTAGTTCTCTCTTTGCTTTGTATTCCAACTGCAGGTTTAACAAGCTAATGTTGTTTCTCTTGGTGGATTGAAATGTTTCTCTGAAGCTTTTGCTCTGTTACCAAAAAGTTGTACCTGTGGTTAGAAGTTGGTTTTGTCGTCTTTAGAGGCAGACTCAATGAAAAAGTCCTTGAA
>JAQFJB010000016.1:4290483-4309629 GCA_029874875.1 Naso minor
ATTAACCAGAGCAGAAGGAAACAGAGCAACATGATGACGTATTTAAAAGGCGCATGTGAACAAACACAAATGGAAAGGGAAGAAGACGAGGGAAAATGCAACTAAGTAAATCAAGCAATGTCGAGGTTTCCTCATCCGTCCACACCTACTTTGTGTTTTTGTCTACCTCCGCTATTGCTTCTCCGGTGCAGAGGACTGCTGTCGCCTGAGTGACGCTGAAGTCATGTGATGCGTAAATCTCGTCCAAATTGAAAACACGCATAAAAACAGGCTGATTGAAATCCAGCTACAGGTTGCATTTATGCGCCAACACCCCCAGCCACTCATCACGCACAAAGCCGGTGGCCACTGCAGAACCTCCATCAATAATTAATAATTGTCTGTCCTAAACTTCAGTCTTCTGACATTGCAGCAAAGTAAACGCAGTCATTAAACCCTTCGCGAGGGCTGGAAAGATGTAACAAAGGGCCACATGTGACCCAAAGTCTTTATTTTGCCCACCTCTCTTCTGCACTTCCACCTGACAACTGGATTGTCCAGAGATAGAAACACCTTTATCTCCACACGCAGACCAGACTGATCGATTGACAGCTCCAGCCTAATCAATGACGGCCGCAACACAAGGTCACACACATTCTCACAAACACACACACACGTGTACTGACACATTCGATAAGAGAGAGAGAGAGGGAGTTGGAGAGGTGAAGAGACAGCAGAGTAGCTGCCTATAAAGAGCAGTTGGTACTGATAACTTATTGATAACTTCAGCAGATTGCTTGTGTATAGAGTGCAGTGTGTCTTTGATGATGAAGAATAGTATTCAGCCTCTCACCAAGGCTCCTGTGTTCTTAATGAGGTTGTAAGATAATTAATAACTGCTAATCCTGCTGCTCATTTCGAGCCACACATCAGCTGCAGCTCGTCCGTGCTAACTGGCTGGATTTCGTGCACGCTGGGCTCACTGCGGACTGGTCGGCCTCTGAATTAAGTCGCAGTAAATGTATGTTTGTGCATGTGTGTAAGGGCAGCGATGTATGTGCTAGCCTCGGGGAAATCATGTTTTAATTAACCTATCGCGTAGCATGATTTAATTTTGCGGGCTGCAGACCATGCAGGCACACACGGAAAGTGTTGCGTGTGGCGATGCGGAGCGGTTGGATGCTGGAGCAGCAGGAGGAACAAAATGCAGCTGAGGTTAATTTCAAAGTTAAATCCATTATGGATTATCAGTAACTTGCTTAAAGTCCTCTGGGTAATGTAGTTTCATTTGGAGTTTGCCACTACAGCGCACAGTGAATGATGCCAAAAACACTCCATAGGTTTTCATCAGTAGATTTCATTTCCACATCATGGTTTGTGTTGGCGGCATCGACACATGATATGATCGTTCGCGGAGAAAATAATATTTGATTCTCGAGAAAATCCTACGAGTTGGAAAAGAAAGTTTCCTTTGTTTTTGCCGTCACTAATGCAGCCCAGATGCCACTGTTTTGTAATCAGATTACACCAATCCCATTGAACTTAATTCTTCACTTCCGCCTCCTGCGGAGAGGAGAGAAAGAGTGAGAAAATTGATTGGTTATACTTATTGATTGATGTTTTCATTCGTAACATGAGGTCAGGGTTTATGTAAACCCATTTCTGTGTCACTCTCTCTCTCTATTTTGTCTCCATCTCTCCCACGTCCTCTCCCCCCTTTCAGTTCTCCTCTCTCCCTCTTTCTGTCACCATTCAAATCCCACCACACACGCACATGAACATGCTCATATCATCCCAAACCGCAGATCAAGCCTTTCACTGCTTTTAATGAATCCTTTGAACGCGGGCGTCAAGGCCACACACTTGTATGCATGCACAGGAACACACACATGCTGACACACATTCACAATCAGAGTGCGGTCTTGGCGACGGCGTCTCTCTTAATGAGAATTGCTGGAGGAAATCAGCTCCAGGCAGCTGATCTGGTTTGCATGAGAGGAGAATTGAAGAGTTGTGTTAAAACTGGTCAAGGCTTGTCCGAAAACAAAGGCTCAGATCGCCCAAATCACAAAAATAAATGCAAATAAATAAATAAATAAATAGAGCCATTCAGATAGTTTTATTTTCATTTACGTTGTTTTTAAGATATTTCATCTTTAAAATTTAGCAGCAGCATCTCCAGAAACAGCATTCCTGTTACTCTGGATCATCTGCAGGCCTCACTTTCAACATTTGTATCTGAAGAAATAGTCCATATAAAATCTGATAATGTCATTTTTTTGTGGATTATCCAGATTTTTTCCCTTGTAGTTGGGGTAAAAAAAAAAAAATCCTTAATTTTAGACACAATGCTAGTCTGTGTTATATTTTTTTATATTGCCATTATGTGATATTACATAAACTTGCAGACCACGATGAAAGAAGAAAATCAAGGGAAGAAAAATTATCAAAAAATATGCAAAATGGGACAATTTATAAACAAAATGGCTGTAAGTGTTATTAAATTGCGCCTGAACATACTTTTCCATAATTTTCTCATTTTAATCATATGCAGTTATTGTTCAAAACCACCCACCTTGCACTAAAGCAGCCAAACTTGCAAGTTTTTGCCGTTCTTTCTCTTTAGATTGAAGGATGAAAGTAAGGACTGAAAAGATGCACAGAGACTTGAGTCGCAACGGGGAGGAGAGAGGGGGAGGAGTTAAAAGAGATGAAGAAGGAAAGGACGGGGAAGAGAAAGAAAAAAGCGAGCACAACGGGAAAAGATACTAACAGACAGAAAAAGAAAAAAGTGAGAAAGAAGAGGAAACTGACAACAGACGGAGACGAGTCTGTCTTTGTGTCTGTGGCTGATGTGAATGGGATGTGAGTTTCAGCTGACACCCAGACATGGCATCTCGTCTGCAGGGTGACACTGAAACAACGCGGTCACTTTCAATCTCCGCTGCTGCTCTCAAGGGAATGATGCACACGCAACACACACGGACACACGCACGCACGTTTGAACACACAGCAGCAGTGAATGATTGCAGGCTCGCAGTCAACATACAGATGACCTAATGTGTGTGTGATCTCCTTCACTCTTCTTCTCTTTCTCTCTTCTTCCCTCTCTTGCTCACACACACACACACACACACACATATGCACAAACGCACACTGGCGCGCACACACATCAGTAACCTTCCTTGGTGCTCACACTAACATATGCATGCTCACATCGCCATACACAAGGGCTTTCTCATAAATATATGCACTCACACACACACACTGCCATACAAGCAGGCTTGTGGTTGTAAACACACACAAAATAGTCCGAAAATAGCCCACACACACATTTCCAAAAAGACACACGCACATACACAAACCTTGGTCTGATCTGTTGTGGTGAACGGGTCAGTCGCTGTGGGACTGCAGTGTTGTTGTTGTTGCATACTGAGACAGATGGCCGTGTGTGCGCCGATGCAGTTATGAAATTGTTTGTCCGTGTTGTGTGTGAGTGTGCGGCCGGCGCGCGCGCATGTGTTAAAATATGTGAGATGGACATGAAAGTCTGCGTTTCTGTGTGGACGTGAATGACTCCCAGTGGTGTGTTTAGGGAGCAGGGCCCCCGGGGCTTTGCGGAGAGCCCGGCGCGAGCTCTTGCACAATGGCAGAGATAAACAACCCTCCACTAATATGAATAATAGAAGAGCTGACTGGAGCATGAACACCTAGAAAAATATGTGTTTGTGCATGTTTGTGTGTGTGCGTGTCTTTGGGTAAGTTTATGAGTTTCGGGGAAAGTTATTGGAGTGTTAGTGCACTTGTGTGTTTGTATGGTAGTCATTTGCATACCGTGGTGCTTTAGTTTCCGTTCGGCAAACTTTATTTTCTCTCTCTTTGACTCGGCATTGTTTTTTTCCGCTCTGTCTTTGTTTGTCTTTTTTGTCCGTCCATCTGCCTCTTTTCCTCTTATGTCTCATTTTGTGTGTGCGTGTATTTAAATGAATTTGTGTGGAAGCCTTTCAGTCTTTAACGGCAGGTTCTGGTTGATGTCTCTCTACGCAACTTGGGACAGGGTGGGGCTACGTGTGCGTGCGTGCGTGCGTGCGTGTGTGCGTGTGTGTGTGGTCTAATTGTTGGACAGCACGCTGCCGGTGCAGCGTGTGCAGACAGCAATGTCAAAGTGTTCAATAATGCAGAGGTACTCACTGGTTTATTTATCAGGGTTAAGCTGAAATAAATGACAGAGAATCCAGATGGGGAGAGGGAGGGAGGGCAGAAAGAGTGGAGAGAGGGAGAAAAAGTGAGAGACAGATGAGGAGGGAGAAAGATGGGGAAGGACAGCAAAGCAGAGAGTGAAACAGAGGAGATAGAAGAGACAAAGGAGGAGAGGAAGTGGGAAGAACCCCGCACTGCAGTCTAAATGAGCTGCACCTATCTGCCATTCTGTATTAGTTTATGATTCCCCGTGTGTATACGTGCATGGCTGTCTGTCTGCACTGTTTGTGTGCAGCACACAACTTTGTGGCTACAGCGGGGAGAGCAAAAGTGAAGGAATCAAGGAAAAGACTGGCGGAGAGAGGGATGGAAATGCAGCTGGGTGGAAGAGGTGGGGAATCCAGGGACTCCGAGAAATCTATATCTGCTGAATATTTGATCAAGTTTAAGCCCTCTGATTTGAGCCTCCTGCCAGGCTCGAAAGCAAGCACAGACACAGGGGAGCGAAGAGGAAGAGCTGCAGGAAGGAGAGAGAAGAAAGGGTGAAGGAGGGAGAAACGATGACCACAGCGAGGCGCCTGGGGCTTTATACAGAATAATTCCACTGGAATCAAAATGCCTGTGCAGCAGTGTGCATCCAGCTTTATTTCTGTCACAGATAAAGATAGATAAGCTTAAATACTTGTCGGGAAAGTGGTCATACGTGTCATGTAAACACGAAGAGTATTATACCCTCTCATTATTTTAATGGTGTTTGAGGCTTTAAAGCCTTCACAAGTGGCTCTTTTTTGTGCACGAGCTTGAAAATGACACACTCTGAATAAAACAGTCCCTGTTCTTGAACTCTCGGTCGCTTCTGAAAGGTATCTCTGTGGAGTTTTCTATTAAACAGTCAAAATCAGTCCAAATGATACTGAAGCGAATTTACAGCATGCACAGGCATGATAAAAATATAAGGTTTTTTTCTTAATTTCACAGTCAAAATAAGCAGCTATTATTGCAGCGATTTTAAAATGCCTCACACAGATCAAATATTGATGATATACATGTTTGTCAGTGTAATGCCAGTACAACAAACCTCTGCTGCTTAATCAGGGATTTAAAGGTTGTAATTATTTGTTTTTAATAAATTTATCATTAAAAAGGAACAAGTAATCCTGCATAATGCCGGTCACTTGTACTAGCTTTATTTTGTTTAAGTGACATTTCACCGCAAAACTATTTTTGTGTATCAATTACTCTCCCTTAGATGTCTTAAATTGGAGAATATTTTTTTCCCTTCCAGTGTTTTTCCACAGTAAATGGATTTCTTCCAAAAGTGCGAGCCATTTACTGGCTGCTTTTGCTGGCAGCCAATGGAGATACAGTTTCCAAACATCAAACCTATTTAAAAATGTCCATCCAAAACTCTCAAAAGCTTCGTCTGGTATAATCCGAGTCTTCTTTATCGTGTCGAAGGCTCAAAATTCCAAAACACTTTTATTTCAGCTAAAAAGCTGCTAAATTCAACACATCCCCCTTCTGCTGTGAGCTCGGCCAACCCTGTGTATTAGAAGTTGTGGAAGTTTTCTTTGAGCAGCTTTAGCTGAAATTACAGTGTTTTGGCAGTATTGAGCCTATGACACAATAAAGAAGATTTGGATTATACCACACGAAACTTTTGAGAAGTGAGTGGTTTGTATTTTTGGAAAAAATCTGTTTACTGTGGAATAATGCTGGGGGGAAAAGAATATATTCATTGGAAATATCACTTCAAGACATTTTGGTTGAAAAGACTCATCATAAGTCGTATGTGATATATTTTGCCTGATGAAGGTTTAAGAACTGAAAGATTGTGGCTTAATAAAGTGAGTGAACTGTTTATTGGCCTTATGCATTTATGACCTACGTCTTTAACCTGTAATTTTCTTAAATAATAATCACAAAAACACATCAGACCAAGTCCTCCCTTCTCCATCCCGACCACCATGAATTTTACACAAGTAAAATTGTGTTAAACATTTTTCTACTTCAAGTGTGTGACGACTCGCACATCTGTTGTGGCCCCCAGGGGACACGCCTGGAGTTTGCTCCAAGCCAGCCCCTGACAGCTATTTTGAGGTGGACCTGAGACTGCTTTTCTAGCCCGCAACACATTTTTCACACTCCACTAAACACATCGAACTCTTAGGGCGAACAGCCTCAGTTAAAGTCTCGTGTGTGAAAATAGCCTCAAATAAAGTGCAAAAGTGGAAAATGAACTAGAATAGGCCAGCAGGGGTTTGGCGCAATGGATCCGACTAATATCCCCTCCAGAGATAAAGTTTATCTGCATCTCTCAATGGATAAGAGGAAGTGGAGAGTAGAAAAGATGACTCTATTTAAAAGGATAGTCGTCAACTGGAGTGTTTTAAATGATTAAGCCTGAGATTCCCCCGAGCTTCACTGTGTGTGTCTTCATTATATGCATAAGGGCATGTACACATACTTAAGTACATTATACGGATCACTGCAAAACCACCGTAAACATGCAACATACTGTACGATGACACCTATACTGCGCTATACAAATGAGGCCAGGGCATTTTGGTATTTATAATAGAGGAGAGGAGAGGGTTCGGAGTGAGCTGATGTAAAGTGACATTGGGAGAGAGCGAGGGATATTTGGGCAAGAAAAAAAAGGAGAGCGAGGGAGAGGAGAATGGGGAGGGAAAAGATGAAAAAAAAGATGTGTGCTGAGTGTGAGTAAGAGAAAGTGACAGATCGCCTGGCCGATTTAGGTCAGCAATCAGAGCAGCGCTACTGTCTGCGAGATTGGCTCTGTGTGTGTGTTGGTATGTGTGTGATGTTGTCGGGTGCTTATGTGTGTGCGTGGACAAGGATGCCTTACTGGGCCTTTGTGTGTGCTTGCGTGACGTGTTTTTTTTGTGTGTCTGCCTATTTTTGTGGAGGGCTGACTGTGTAGTTTTGTGAGAGTTTGTGCGTGTGCATTGGTTGTCGGTGGGGTGGGGGTTGATTGCGTGAGCGAGTGTGAATACGTCTCTCCTGTTAAAGGTCAGACAAGAAGAATCCCTTCCTAATTGGATTGGGCCTGGTTAACATTGTATGATTCATTTAACCTTCCTACACTGTCTGTCTGTCTCACACACGCACACACATACACCCACACACACTTAAGCAAACTTTTCTCGTTGCCCATCACAGCTTGACAGACAAAGGCATCATTGTGCTGCTGCCTTCTGCCGAGGAACTTTTTGCAGAAGGATGTGTTTCCCGGCAATCAGACATGGTGGAGTTTAAAACAAGCGCACCTCTCTGCTGACCTCTGCCATCAGGAGAACGCATTAGCTTTCTAATATAGCCTTGATTTAGTGTCCAGGTTCACGCAAACATGACCCCTGATCAGCATAATGAACCCTTTCACACAGACAGATGTGCTGCCCCACACACAGACACGCAGACATAATGCGGGTGCGTGTTTGCTTACACACATGGACAAACTTTTCTTGATAAACCATCTGTCTTCTCCATTTTATTTAATGGACTGATTCAACTTTTTTTGGGGGGGGATATATGCTTATTTTCTTTATTTGTGTGAGGATGGCAAGAGTAAGCTAATGGTTAGCTTATCATACTTAGCATAAAAACTGGACTTTACACCATATGTTTGTGTAGGAGTGTTTGGATGGAACAATATGATGAAAAGATAGCTGGAGTAGAGTCGTCTTTAGCCAGCTTTGCATTTCGACCATATAAACAGTTAAGTGTGTTCAAACAAAAACACACCACCAACAATTTTAAGTTAGCTTATTTACTTGACATCCTTGGTTTGCTTAACATGTATATTAAAGAAATGTTCCCAAATTTTTGACATAGGGCCTCATTTTTTGGCCTAACCAGTCATATTCCTATAGATAGAGACAATTTTCAGCTAATTGGATGCAGTACAGAGTTAGGACAGCTCGCCGTTTAGCAGCTAATGCTAATGCAAGTCAATGGATCCAGTAAGAAAAAGCCACCAGTTGTCACTATCAAACTCCAACAAACGTTCCACACCTCACCCAAAGCAAGTCTAATACGACCACAGTCTATTTAGGCAAATTTGTGTGTTCATAGAATAATTTTAGATGTCAAACTATAGCTGAATTTTTCATTTGTGGCTCTGTTCAGGATTAGTAGTGACAGGAAGCTGCCAAACTAATTACTTCCTGTTGCGACGGAGCCATGAATTAGAGAAATTCAGCCATAGATTGACCTTTAAAATTATTCTCTGAACCCTCGAATTACCCTCAATAGACTGTGGTCATATGAAACTTTCTTTTGGTGCACTGTTGAGTGTTTGGTCGCAGTTTGGTAGAGAATGCTACTGAGTCAATTGGCCTGCATTTGCGTTAGCATTAGCATCGCGGCTAAAAGGCGAGCCGTCCAAACTCTCCTCTGCATCAAATGAGCTGAAAATGGTCTCTATCAACAGGAATAGGACTAGTTAGGTTGAAAATTAGGCCCTATGTCAAAATTTGGGAATATCCCTGTAATAGAATTGTTAAACAAAGGCTCGTGATACAAGAAGAGAAACA
Organism: Naso minor; assembly: GCA_029874875.1. NCBI lineage: Eukaryota > Metazoa > Chordata > Actinopteri > Acanthuriformes > Acanthuridae > Naso > Naso minor. The sequence continues at coordinate 4,299,219 of JAQFJB010000016.1, forward strand.
TTTTAGGAGTGCACCTGTCAGTTTAAATGCTTAGCTAGGCTAACCACTCCCTAACTCCAGCTCTGCACATGAAGCTTAGATCAAAACTATACAACTTTCAAAAAGAAAACAAATGACAGCATTTTTTTAAGTAGGGAAGTTTACTCTCAACAGAAAGAAATTACACACACATCGCTGGTGCTTTTTTATAGGAAGAGTTTGTTTATAAGTAACAGGCATGATCGCAGCCATGTGTGAGGGAGATTATGGTGTTCTTGGAGTCAGCAGCTGTTCAGTAGAAGAAGATGGAGAGGAAGAGGAGGAGCAGGAGGGGGAAAAGTGAGAGAAAGAGTAAATTACAGGGACACAGACGAGCTAGAATAATTTGAGCATGCAGGAGAAGAAGAGGAAGGCAGAGGAATGGCAGGCAATGGATGTGCTGAAAGAGGATTTCTGAGTGCTATGAGAAGACAGTAGAAGAAGACAGTGTTGACACTCAGTGGAGCAAGAGGGCCCACGGCTCAAAGACACAAGGACAAACAATCAGCGGCAAATCCTTTTCAACCACCATTTAAGCGGCCCTAATTACCCCAAAAAACTCCACAAAGAACATCATTATCACTCTGCGCTCGTGCACACTGTGTGCGTGCGTGCACGTGTACTCCACTTGTTTATTGAAGAGAGATTCATTAGCGGACTGGCTGTTTACTTGTTCTTGACTAATCGCCATTGTTGTGAGATACTTTGGGTGCATTTCACAAATACAACAAGGCATTTTTCGCAATTTTTCCCCCCGCCTCTCGCCAGCGGAGCCCAAATCCTTCCCCTCCTCTCACGCACACCCTCCACCTTTTATTGGCTTGAGAATACCTCTCTCTCCTCCTCTCTTTCTCTCTCTCGGTTTGGCTCATGTTTACTCTGGGGTCAACTCAAGCCAGAAAAGCTTTATTTGATGCAATGCTGTTTGCTCTGTAGCGCCAAGGTTTCGATAATTGTTTAGAATGCGCAAAACGTTCAGTGGAAGTGGAACGAGCGGTGAAACTTAATGGTTCTGATGTCGTTACGGTGCATGTGAGTCTGCATGACGTGCTGCGGGGGCCAGACGGGGCGAGGCTCGATAGCCGCAAATCGGCGGCGGGGTTGGGCATCTTGAATGTCACAGAGAGCGGAGCGCTGCGTAAAGTGATACAGTTAAGAGTTTCAGATGAAGACTGCTTCAAGTAGTCCCTGTGGTTCTAATATTAATCCTCTCTGTTCCCTCTGGGGGGGCTTATCGTCCATATTAGTACCACACATCTGCTGCTGCAGTATGTGCTGATTATATATTGATGAGGAGGGTGGGGGTGGATAATTGAATACCCTCATCATGGAGGGGAGCGCTTGGTCTCGTTTCTCCACTTCAGACTACGTCAAGTGGGTGGGGGCCGGTGGAGCTGCTTCGCCACTTCTCTGTATGTGTGTGTGTGTGTTTGTGTGTAATACCCTTTTGTCCGCCCGTACCCACCCCTGGCTCCAGCTTTAGATCCAGGCCCCAACCACAGCTCCAGCCCTGCTAACCACTGGTTTAATATATGCAATTAAGAAGCTAATTAGAGTAATTAATTCAGCCAGGGCCAAGGCCCAGCCTGGCCCCTATTCACAGCTTTGGAACAGCCATAATCCTCCTCCCTACACACACACACACACACACATGCAAACCACACAAAGAATAACACACACTCAGACACCGCTATGCCCTCATTATGAGCGGGGTCTTTGTTGGCTGTGTGTGTGGTGCCAGAGAAATCAGAGATGAAGAAAAGGGTGTAAATAAAGACAGAGAAAAAGTGAGGCAGTCAGTTCGGTATAATGAGTGAAAACAGTGAACTAATTCATTGGCACCTCCAGCCTCGCTCGGCTGCTCTCTTGGTGACGCAGCGGGAGAAGAGGGCCTCGTTGTGGCAAATAGCGTCTTACCTCATCGGTAGCAACAGTCCTGCTGTCATTGCCTCTGGAAGCCGGCCGGCTGGGAGGAAAGACAAGGTTTAATGGAGAATGGCCCGCCTGTTTTATTGGTTTAACCTTTATTTATCAAGGTTTGTCCCTTTTGAAGATTTAAGAACTGTTTTTACAAGCTTGACCTTGCCAAGAATCCACTATTACATTATTGCAGGTCCATCTCAAATTATTTGAAGCTTTAATTAGGAATAAAGTCCCATTTTTTTCTTTTATTTTACAACATAACAAGATGAACGAGGTAGTTTGTTAGTCTTTAGTGATTCATATGCACACCGTAAACCTTTTGATAGCTTGCATTTGGCTCAGCGCATGTTGTACAGACAGAGGAGAGTATGTAATACCGGTTTTGTTATTTTTGGAGCGTGATTAGGAAATGTGTGATGAATTGAAGATTAGAAGAGCAGGACAGATTTACGGCACTTGGAACGCGCTGCTTAAACGGATTACTGATAAAGTAATCGAAGAAGTTTTGGCGACGGCGCACAGAAAGAAAAAGGTCGCTCAACCCACAAATATGACACCAAGTGACAAATTAGTCATAGTTTATTTAGGGCTGGTGCATTATATGAGATGCTAACATGATTCTGCCTATTTGCAGGGATTTGTGCTACCTTTTTTACCGCCGTGCACTCCTGTGGTACTGATATTTTTAGCCAAGTACCCCTCATTGAAGACACTGACGTTGAAGTGCACTCTTTTTGCTCCCTTGGTGTAGAGTGTACATCACAAATATCAATCCTTACACCAGCAATCAGTTCTTGTTATGTGAGATTTTATCAGTCAGTTTGCGAGTCCCATCTGCCATGTTACGGCATGCTGTGGCAGCTTATTTTTTTTCTCTGTGCTTTAAAAGAGCTGCTTGCGGTGCTTGGAGGTAAGAGTCACAGGCTTGTGATCCTACGGGAGCTGGGTGTGTCCATGAGTGTGCTGTCAGTGCCGTGTGCGAATGCCATGTTTAAAATATGAATTAGCCGGAGCTGTTTTTACACCCGCACCTCGCACTTGACCCTGTTAAAAGTTTCACTCAGGTGGGGGGAAAACTGTCTTTCTCTCCTCTGCAACTCTGTCTGAGTCTCTGTTTCTGTCATCCTGCATGTCTGTCACTGTGACTCCAGCTCTCTGTCTGCACGGCACATTTATTACTCTTTTAGATGCTCTCTCCCCTCTTGCGGCTTCCCGCTGCACGCCGACGACAGCACGGAAAAGTGAGCGGTAAAGAGATACATGCATTCCTTTTGCTATCAGATCTAGCAGAATAATGACTTTTTCCACTTGCAAATTTCACATGCATGAGTCAGAAGATGAAATCAGAAAATGAAAACGTTCACTAAAGGTTTCCAGATCAGGATTTGATGACAATTTGAATCGTCAAAAGTTTGCTGGAAATGTACTGTCAAAATTAAATGTTAAGTTTAATCTAATTTCTTAAAATCTTCTTTCTTGCATAAATTGTACATTTTGCTGGAGTGCTTCTAATACCCCGCTTTGATTTTGATTTGATTTAATTTTGGGCACAAACCTGCACGTGAGTGACTGTGTTTAATTAACAGGTTGACTTGGAAGAGAGACACACACATCCACCCTGCTGATTTGCCCTTGAGTGAGGCAGTGAGTCCTCTCCGGCAAAATAAAAAAGGCCAATAATCAAAGAAGCATCACTTTATCGTTCAAGAATTTAGAGGATGTTTTTATCTTTATGGGGAGTGGGTGTGTACGCTTCAGTGTCTCCCTGAGGACGCTTAAAATGGACACACATATCAAACCAAGTGAACTGAATGTGTTGGTTACTGTCAAATTGATTTAGAGTTTCACAGTCCGTTGGTGTCGTTATTGTTGCTTTTAAACATGCACCCGTAAAATAGACGTGACACACTCGTACAAGAATGTTCTGCTGAACAAAGTAAGATTCACAGTTAAAGTTGTTGCACAGGTTTGTTTAACACACTTGTTTTTTATCTTCCTTGACAGACGCTGAGCTGTGTAGTTTACTTTGGCAGACTGGGAATGTTCTTATCAGGCTAATAAAGTTTGTTAAACTCACAAACTAAGGTGACAGAACGAGACAGACAGATATCTTTCAGCTGTCAGATGAAATGAGCTCTGCATCAAACAAGAATGCAAACAAACCTCAGGACAGCACTGAGAGAGCTCGCACTAATGAGCACACACGCAGCCGCACACACAGGTTTATCCAGTCCTGCATGCACCAGACTTCCGTGGATGATTTCACTTAAGCAAACGAGACCAGGGGATTAGACGCTAAAACACACATTTGGGGAGGCAGACGCAGACAGACTGCAACACGTACACACACACAAGCTGGCTCACATGCATCAACCCCAAGGAACACTCATAACGTGCAAATACGATTTAAGACACACATAAACGCACTTCAAAACTGAAGACAGACTGACACACAGGGGGTGTATATACACATTTCTGTAAAGCAGAGACAAGCACGAGCGTGCATGTGCAAACACACGCACACACACACACACACAGAGTGTGAAAACAGACAGACTGCCATACAGCTAAGCACACAACTTCTAGCAGGCTGCTTTAATCACAGAGAACTAAACAAACACAACTGTCACCACTTTTTTTCTCTCAGTGTTGCACTCATATAGAAATGTACAGTCACACACACGTTCGATATACATGCGCACACACACACACAAACTGTATATAATTGCCCTATGCTTTCTGCTGTCCATCATCTTCCCCTTCATATCTCACCCTTCTTTTACCCACTTTCTCTCTCTCTCCAATCTCTCCCTCGAGCAGTATGCAGGCACAGATGTCAAGATGTATTATTTCGGCTGGCTGGCTCCCATGTTCTGTGTGTGTGTGTGTGTGTGTGTGTGTGTGTTTCTCCTGCTTTCCTCTTTTGGAAACAAGAGTAGCAGTAGGGGGTGGGTCTGGGGGGTTTGGGAAGGAGGGACTGCGCTGGTAAAGATTAGTAAAACATTTCGGAATTCCAACCTGTATGTCCATATAGGCTAAAGCATACATTGCAAAGAGCGCGCACACACACACTCACACACACATATTCAAACACACAAATGCCCGACTCGGTATTCAAGTATTACAGTCATGCTTCAAGGACATTTAAGGCAAGCCTACAGACACATACAGTGCGGCATTGTGTTGAATCTGTGTTGATCCATTAGAAGGGACCTCCGTGCTCGTCGGCATTGTGTAATAGCAGAGTCTTGGCTGGTGCATTTAAACAGTAAAACCGAGCCAGGTTTAAAGTGCTTCTGTGTGTGTGTGTGCGCGTGCACACACGACGTCTACAGGCTGCGACATAGCCGCTGGTTGAAAGAGTGGCATGTGAAGTTGTCAGAGGAAAGAAAAGAGAGGCTGTTTTCTACATCTCCAGCATTTCTTGATCTATGACTTTGGGCATAAAATGGACGGTGGCAATGTCAAGAAATAATGATAGCGATGGCAGGGCCAAGAGTAACGAAATATGAATAGTAGTGATAGATTTGTATTTAACAGATCTTTACATAAAGAAAAGGGAACTTAAGAGTCTGTAGGGGAAGCTACTGTGAAACAGTAACTCCTGAAGTCAGTTTAGGAGCTGCAGAGCTTAAGGCGAGCCCATGAATCCTAACTTTTGAGGACTTCTTTTGCATGTAATTTCTTATCTTAACCTAACCTAACTGTGCCTGATGGTTTGTTACACACAACCATCTGTGAAGGTTCCATTGAAAATCATTTTAAAAGGGGAGGCACTTTAAAAAAAAAGTGCTTGTCAAGTGACTGGATAAACCATCTGCCTCTCGCTGTCTATTGCAAGCAACTTTTTCACTACCAGATGGGCCAGTTGGTAAATTGAACTCTTACAGAAGCCAGTTGGGAGAAGAGAGAAAACTTCATTTCCATCAAGAAAAGCCCTCAGTGTCATTATTTGCCCCTCCTTTAATGGAGAAATACCCTCCATTTCTTATAGAGCTGATGCTAAAGCAGCATCTAAGCTAGCCTGTTGTTTTCTGAGCAAGTAGTTGCTTCTTGCTGCTTCACACACATAAACAACGCCCAAAGCTCATGCCAGCACCTCCTCAAAGAATGCTGATTGGTCCCATAACCAGTCTAATGGCCAGAAGCGGATAGCTTGGAGCCTGTTTTGTGTCATTTTTCTACTTTTACAATCTAATAAATGAATACGTGCTCAAATAATGCCTTTTATGACCCTGTTTTCTTTAAAAGAATACAAAATATAGCGACTTGGCATTTAGTTGCTCTAACCTGCTATTCTGTGAAATAGTTTGCCAGTTGAAAACATGATTTTGAAGATAACCTCACTCCTATAAAGCTATGAAACGTAGCTAAATGAGTGAAGATGCTATATTTAGCTTCATTATTTGTTAGCACTACGTTGTCAGAAATACTACTGCTAGTATCTTTCCATAGGGCCAAATGTTACAACTGCAGCACGATAATAATGTGCAAATTAGTAGATTTATAAACATTTATAGTGTTCTGGGTTTAGATTAACTGAAACTTTAAAAACTAACAGAGAGCGCACTCTGTGCCGTCATTAACCATGAGCTCGCCCACCCAAAATCCAGCAGGATTTGATTCAGGTTATTGCTCTTGTATCTGCCACTAGATCAAGACCTAACATTTTTCCAGCCTTTGAGCACAATCTATTTTCCTATATCTGGCCAGCCAGCAAGAGAGCGCAGCCAAGAGTTTTAGCAGCCAGGCTTAATGATGTGTAATGCAGATTAGCCTTCTGTTGTGAAATATTTTAGCTAAATCTTAAATAAAGTTTGCCTTAATGGCAAATCCGATTGTTTCAAAGGTCTTTCCTATAGGTCCAGTCACGCTGCTGCAGTGGGCAGGGCTGTAACACTTAATCACCATAGAGAGGGAACGACAGGAACAATTAGTTCTGTCTGTTTGTGTGTGTGCAAATGTGTGTGTGTGTTGCAATAGGAGACGAGAGGCCCTTACAGGTATGCATGTTTATTAGATGGTGGACCTCAAAGCTGCACTCAGGCTCATTAAAATGTTTGATCGTGCTGGCGTTTATGTGCACGTTCTTCCTTGAACGCATCATTTATCACACACACAGGCAAACAAACACACACTTTTTCCAGCGGCTGGTGGTTTTTGTCCTTTCCGAGCTCTTGTGGAGTTCATTAAAAGCTTTAATTAGAGTGACAGTTATGTGTAATTACAGTCTTTAAGATGTACAGCTCCTCTGCAGGCCCACTCCTTCACTGCCTCCTTTGGAAAGTCATTGTCTGAAGGGGAAAACTCTGTGTGTTTGAGAGTTCATACATGTGTTTGTGTGTATTTAGGAGCGCTAAACCCCCGTAAGTTCTGGGTCTTTGACGTGTGCCATTAATATCACCCAGAAGGAGTGACATTTATGAGGCCCTCTCCTCTAACAGCTCCTGCCTCCCGTGGACTCTGCCTTTTTCCCATCTTTCTCTCACATTTTCACCCTCTCTCCTCCGCCTCCTCCTTCACACCCTTCTGCTTCCCTTCTTCTTAATTTAGAAACCCCTCCCCTCGCCCACCGCCATCTTCCCACTTGCTTTCGCTTTCTTTCTCTCCTGCCACATGTCACAGATCGCTGTCACGTTCCTCCCTTCAGACCGTTGACCCACTTCCCTCTTTTTTTTTGCATTGTTCCTTGCTTCCTGTTTCACCAGACGTTTGTCCTTCAGTCGAGCAACTTCTCCCCTTTCTGTTCCTCTGCTCTGCCGATTTCTATTTTTCCAAAGGAGGCATAACCTACATATCAAACCCAAATGGGAGAAATAGGCCCCATGTTATTTGACCGCCTGTCCTTCAGAGGTTTTATTAAATTATTCAGCTGTGATGATTCACCATTTTTAGCTTTTCTTTATATTGTTGAATGATTGATGTTATTACAGATGGGTATCAGCCGAAGCCGATGGACCTGATGTTGTCCAAAGTGTTTAAAATGTTTTTTCCTACTTTGTCAGGCATAACACTTCAAGGCAAAACTGAATCCTGAGATCTGTTTTGATTTAAGAAGAAAGGATACAGAATAATATCATGAAATATCAGCCAATAAACAAATCCAAAAGTAGATGTTCAAGCCTTTAATAACCACGGGGGTCAAACCTTGTGCTCAGGGCTCCCTAAACTGTATCATGCCAAGTTTTCAGCGATATCTCTATTGTCTAAAAGTAACCATCAGCTACAAAGTTGCCTCAAAGTCACTTCCATTAAGGAAATCTGACAGCTCAGTGTCCCAGAGGGAAGTTTGGGCTTCAAATACACACATTTCTTCGTGGGCTGTTTTTCTAGTCGAAGGGTTTGTACCCCGTGGCAGAGCAGAAAGCATGCGGCGAGGGTCGTCTCCTCCGCATCTTCGGCATGTTTGTGGCGAGGTGCCAACGCTGTAATCCTGCAATGACAGACAATGTCACAGCGAGGATCTGCCTGAGAGGAAGCCCCTACAAAGAGGGGGACGGCAGGATGGCTGGAAACTTGAAGGCAATAATTGAAAGGAGAGGGAGAGGGAAATGTTGGAGAGAAGGGGAAGCAAGAGCCGCTGGAGGAGAGAGTGATTGCTGCAACAGACGGCTTTTATTTTTTACCCTCTCCCCCGTGATGAAAGTATGACAAAGTGACAGGAGACGTGGAACTGCGAGTTAGGTGTAGTTGTCTCTGTTTTCCTCTTCGCTGCACAGAACTCGTGCTTAAATTGAGACAGTAAATCAGGTTAATGCGAGATCGAGGGCTTTTATTTAGCCATCGTGTGCTCAAGCAGGTGTGTAAATGTGCACTCACCTGTGTTTGTGTGTGGGATGTGTGTGAGTACGTGGTTGGAGAGAGGAGGGGAAGGTTTTTGGGGCAACTTCCTGGCCCAGAAAAGACAGCAGGATGACTGATGGGGGCATTGATGTGAGAGAGAGAGAGATGGAGACGTCCCTGTAGTGTGATTAGTAATGACTGTAATATCCTGTTACCTGTGTTGTGTCTCTCCTTCCTAACTGGTTTTTCAACAGGTGTGTGTGTGTGCATGTGTGTGTGTGTGTGTGTGTGTGGGGCCACCCTGATAAAACGCCATGAGCCAGACCCTGAATACAAAAGTGCTTGTTTAGTTTTTAACAAAATCATACATGTATATATATTTTTTTAATCATAAGACGATCAAATGTTCAACCCAAATGCAAGGAGATGGCATCTGTTTCAAAAAACTTTGGAGCATGCCTCACAAATCTGATGTCTCATTTCCTCCTCTGAACATCCACATCATTGCGCTCTATGTGTCTCCTTCCTCGGCTGAATTTATTAAGATACTCCAAGTGGAGGACTTTCTAGAGTTTCTTTTTTCAAAAGAAGGAAAAGAAAAGGAGAAAGGAACGAGGGGAAAGAGGGAGTGAGTGATGGACTTGGCTGGTTTAACCCAGATCTAGGCAGCCGCAGGAGGAGTGGACAACCGGAGGTGTTTCGTTTTTATTCTGGGAGCGACTTGGGAATAAGAGAGGCTGGGAAAAAGAAAAACACATGAGCACAGAGAGGAAGAGACAGTGAGAGGGAACAACGTAGCTGGCGTTGACCCATTTCTCCAGGCCTCCAATCTAGTGGCTGATATAATGCAGAACGGCTACCCACATGCACACACAAACCCTTAAGACGGACACATGCTGCCAGACACCAGCAGACAAGGAGGCGTACAGCAGAAAAGTACACACACTGGGGTCTGCAGGCAGACAGATTCCCCACGATGTTGTCAAGTGTTACTCCTCATTTCATGCGACTGCGGCGAATCCGGCATCACCTCAGCCGGCACTGGAAAATATCATATTCAGACACTGAAACGCGACCATGAACTCGCTTGCCCGCTCAGCCTTCTCTCTTCTGCCCCGCCGGCGCTGAACTGCGTTACGAACTGAGCCGCATCTAAAAAGGCTTCACATTGCCTTTTTAAAAGCCTTTAAAAAAAATCAGTGCTGTTGGAGTCACTCAGGGATTCACTGATAAGTATTCATTAAGTATTGATAAGTAGTCATTGAAGTATTCATTCAATATGCATGGGGGTCCACTCAGAGGTGCACTTGACAGGCATTGCAGGGATGGCAGTTTCTAGCAGGTTTGTGAAAGTTAACGGTCAGATACTCACTACACAAACAGGCACAGAGAGCCATGCAGAATGCCCTCGCTGCCCCCAGGACGGGAACATTGACCCAGTTGTAAAGAACATTGGTCGTGACTGTCCTACATGACTAGCACTTTACTGACGTTACACAAGGCTCATCCACCCAGTCACTAGGCCTCTTTTTAATGGCCCTGCTCCCTCTTTTCTCGTGCTTTTTTTTTTTTTCTTTCTCCTTTGCTTTGTGCCTGCCTGTCTTTCTTTTGGTCCATTATGCATGTCTATGCTCTGGCGGTCGCATCTATTTGGCGTGGATTATTTTCGGAATTGGCCAGTCAGACT
>JAQFJB010000016.1:4620943-4631582 GCA_029874875.1 Naso minor
TAACAGCTGAGACACAACCACCAATCTATCTATAAATCAATCACGCTATCACCTGCTGGCACTTCTGTGCGTATGCGAGTCTGTGTACAATTGCATTCACGGGCACGCCTTTCATTTGCCTCCATTTTTCCTCAATGTCTTCTTTTTTCCCCTCTTTATTGAATTCTAACTCCGTCAGGGTTTGTGGAGTAGTCTCCTTAGTCTACCATCTGCTTTGTTGCTGCGTCTGTTCCTATGTGAACGTGCATGCAGGTGCTTCAATAGAGGGATGAGTGTATATAAATGCATGTGTGTGTGTATGAGTGTGTGATTGCGTTTGTTTGCCTGAGCGCTTGACTGCTCCTCCTTTCAGCTCGACTTGTTTATCTTTTCCTCCTACCTTTATTTGCCAAAAGGCTCGATCCCAGAAGGCTTGTGACAGTTTCACTTGTCAAACGTGTGTTTGCATTTCCTCTTCTGTGTGTCTGTCTTTCACTGCCTGTTTTTGGTTTGGTCTAATTCCCAATTAAAGTTACTGTGACTTGTCTTACTCCTTATTTTGGAATGAAACAAACTGGAACACATCAGGGCAACGAAAAGAGCATGAAGTTAAGTAACACGGTCAAAAGATGTACAGAAAGAGTTTCTGTAATTGAGGACATCAGACAGCGACATTTTGGTCCTGTTTTGGGGGACACCAATCAATGAAAATGTCATGTTTGAACAAAGGTTTAGCATTTTTAAAAGAAATTTGTGTCAATACCAGGAAAATTATTCAAAATGTTCAGTGGAGGAGGACTTTCATTTATAATGACATTTTGATAATTTTCTTGACATTTTCAAAAATCCCAGTCAAGTCAGTTTTGTTTCTCTAGCCTAATATTACACTTCACAAATTTGCCTTAAGGGACTTCACAATCAGTACAGTGTACGACACCTTTTTCCTGAGAACCCTCCAATAGAGAAGAACCCCCCAAAAATTATTATATCCAATGGGATTTGAATCCCATCCTGCAAACATTTTGGAGTCATTACGTAGTAGATTTGGCCCAAGAGTAAAGCTGATTCGATTTGCCCCTCTCGACAGTCGTGGGGGAAGTCCTGGTTGGAGGCTGGTCTGAAGAAATGATCTGCCCAAATAATCCTAACCGTGTGAAAGGGGATTTACAGATGTAATCTTAATGTTGATGACTAAATCCGAGCCCCCCCAATTTCTAATCATAAATATCAATCGTGTCTAAATTTATGACTGAAATCTTTAGTAGAAAAAAAGCAGTGATGGAATATTAAGCAGAAACCCACAAAACTGTCAGTGAGAGCAAGCTGACTGTGAGATGTCAGCAACTGGTTGAGGTATACTTGTTGATATTACTGTGTAGCAGAAACTTCCATGACCCTTTTAATACTTATTTTTTTAAATTAATAAATTGCTACGTCTCTCTCCCATGAAGCAATGTGAAGAAGGAGCATTGCCGGAAAATGAGAGTAGCCTCTGTCAAATCTTCTCATCCCCTGTGTACAAGCTAAGAGTCCGTATGGGTCCAAAACCGAGCATCGGAAATATTCTAACCAAAACATAACTTGAGCAGTCATTTATTTGAAAAGTGTGACCCACACCCATGCAGAACCAAGACGTGCTAAACCTAACCTTTTCTGAGAGACACAGACCCCTTTGGCAACACTTTTGCAGTTAATTGCTACTAATAATTGCAACTAACAAGCTAATGTTTATTAACATATTGCCAAAACTAAACTTTAGGTCTTACCTAAAGTATTATATGTAGCCTTCTCCTGATGCCCGATTGTAATGCTCATAATTATATATTTTTTTATAGTTGGTAATATATGTCCAGTTTTTCTGTCATTATTCACTTTGTGATTAAAAACAGCGTGGCTCGTTAATTCGGCTACTTGCTGTCACAGTGACGGATAAAGAAAAACTCGATTTGTTGGGAATGGGTTTTTTGTCTCTTTTGTTTTTTATTTTGCACTTTCTCATCATAATGTTACACAGTTGTCACAAAACACACACATCTTCCTTCACTGCTGAAGATCAGTTTGATTTAAAAAAAAAAAGTTTCGACATTTTTCGTATTGCATTGTTGTAATTTTATCCATCTACAATTTGACACTTTGTCTGGTGACAAAGGGTACGTACTAAAATTGTTAAACAAAGAATTTTAAAAAAGGGAAAAAACAAAACAGAATCAGGAAAAAACTAAAGTCAGATTTAATAGGGCCCTGTTTAAGGCAAATCAGAATGTGTCTGGGTGAAAAACTAATGTGATGTCGTCCTACAGTCTTTTATAATTGCATGCACAAGTTTGAGATGTGATCATTATCGGTATATGCGTATTACCTCACTCCTTCACCACCCACGCTCTGCTTCTCTTCTTCATTCTTTAGATGACAAACCAAATAAGAAATACAAGGTGTGTGATGGAACTTAAAATACACTGTGGAAACGACAACAGGAACAAGGTTTCCGCTTTTATCAACAGAGGGAAATCTTGTTGCCTGAACAGGTGAGAATAAAAATCTGGCCACTATGTATACTGTGTTAAGTTCCAGGCTTCCGCATGCAGTGCATTTCCAGGTAGAAAACAGTTTGTCGAAGTGAGAAGAATTTGTTTTCTCCTGGGCAGAAAGTAAAACTGAGAGCAGTTTTGGTTTCTGTCTCAAATCTGACAAGACAGAAGCACAAAGACAGACCAGGATTAATATCCCAAAAGGGAAAAGGAGCGAGAACATCCAAGTGGCTCGATCCATTTAGCTGACAGTCTGGCTCATATTAGAAATGGAACAAAGTGACAACCAACAAATCACCATGTTTGTGTGTTTTACATGATTAAATGATGGAGGGAGTATTAAATCAAACTTGGCCCGCCTTACAGTATTGCTGGCTTGAAGACACTCCCTTCCCAGTACAATAACAGTTCCTCCACATGAGTGAGTGTTCATCTTTCCAAACACAAATCCATTCCTCGTTGACGGCACTTGACAAGTGCACACTTTCTTTAAAGGTGAACTCAGCATCATATTTGTGTAGTTAAACAGCTGCTCGTGCTGGACTACTGTGCAGGCTTGTTTATATCAGCAACACATCCATTAGTCTTGCACTCATCCTCTTATGTAAAAAATATTGTTCTACGCCAAATATGTCTAAAGTGCAGCCCGGAGGCCAATCAAGGCATGAAGTCTGATTTTATACGGCCCACAGCATCTGTCTTAATATGTATTATTTATGGCCCACCAGCACTGTCAAACAGAATTTAAAAAATCATGCAGATTTAAAATGCACTTTTTCTTTTCACCTAATGGTGGCAGAACTACTTTGTAACTTCGTGTGACCCCTACCAGCTAATTTCTGCCATGGAGACTGAAGATAAAAAGAGAAAAGTTGATTCCAGGAGAGACGGAAAATTGCAATATTTTTTCACTAAAACCCAAACAATTGTGTTTGCCTAATTTGCCGAGAGATTGTTGCTGTGTGTAAGGGATTCAGTGTAAAAAGACATTACCAGAGAAAGCATGCTAATATACGACAAGTTATCAGGTAGCGACTGTGCTGAAAAGGTGAAACAACTTGAAGCTGTCTCGGCCTCACAACAGCGGTTCTTCATTTTGGCCCATGAGTCAGATGGGTCAAATGAAAATGCTAACATGACAAACCTTTTATGTTTTATGGTTAGAAAAATGTCAGGAGGGACTGTTGGCCCCTGGGCATTTTCACATGATCAAATCTGGCTCTCTTTGAAAAAAGTTTGGACACCCCTGTTCTACATATTTAATTGCCAGGATAAACAAAATATTCCCATTTGATGGTGTTTAGACTGAATTTATATTGATGATAATTGTCCTCTCGTAGTCTGCTGCCTGGGGACAGAGCTTGTGTGCTGTAGAGGTATTTACAGGTCCCTCCAAATGGAAGGTGGTAAAACCCAACACAGGACCCAGGTTTCAAATCCACGATTGATGTGGTCATTCAGGTGCAGGTGGGTCCTGTTGTATTACCCTGTGTCCAATATCTATTTAAATCCCCAAGTGGATCTGATTAGATCTGATCTGGTCATCAGACAGCGCTGATCATGACGAGAGTGCTATGAATGCGTTTTTTAGTCTGTGTGCGAGTATGTGTGCATGAGTGAAGTGTAACTTGCAACATTATAATATTAGGATGAGAAAGTGAAGCACAAGGACTGATGGGAGAAAACTGCACACCAGCTACAACAAGAGAGCCCATTCTAAACAAGTTGTGTTGTCATCATCTGTCGCAATGACAGCAATTAATGTTAGTTTGATTGGGTCTGTGTTCCCCAGCCGGGCTTCGGGTCAGACATTTCTCAGCTCTGCATGGTTAAATAACAGACTGGTTTCAGGATGTATGCAAGCGGGCCTTTTTAAGTTTTGACACAAATTTAGTGCCCATAGAGACCTTTAGTTCCCTAATTAACTAATGTTGCTATCATGAGGTAATAGTGTTAAGACAACAATGTCCAAACAGAAGTTATCTAAATAAAATAATGTGATATAAAAGTTTAAATGTGTGCAGTGTGGCTCAGACAAATGTTTTGTCTGCATACTGAGCAGCAAAATGTTCTTTCAGAGGTTTATCGTCCAGCCAATCTTTTCGGTGAAAGTGGTATTTTAATTCCAAGATGTTATGGGGGTTTTTTCTGCTCTAATGTCAACCTCTTTCTATCGGTTCCTCCCTGTCGCTCTCTTCAAAGGCGGAAGTTGACCGTGTAAAACATTTGGGATACTTTCAGACTGGTGCCCATCAGTGAGCTCTGTGGAGTCACCTCTGCCTGCTACCTAGATGGCATTTTTTAGAATTGAACAGGGAACATAAAATATTGAGCCTGACTGGATCCCACTTCACTCCATTGCTTTATCATTTGTGTCGTGCTGACAGCTTTGCTTTGTTGTGTCTGTGAAGTGGAGAAAACATGAACGTCAAATGTTTGTAGTCCACCTTTTATGCTATTATTGTCACACTCGTGTCACTGTCTGCTTTCTTTAGCTGAAAACTTGGAGAGAAGTTAAAGTTGTTTTATGGTTAAGATAAGCAGAGTGTATAAGGAGGTTCTTTTGTCTTGCATAGACATGCATTTCTTTGTTTCCATGTGTTGTGTGTGTCTTTGATCACATCAGTGGGTTGGTGGAAGTCTGCATTCTTTGGCACTTCAACAAAGGCATGTTGAAACTCTTGAACTTTTTCAGTTTTCACTTTTCTCTCCACATGGGGTGCTCTATTTGTATGACTTTGGCAAATGATTTGCATTGCAGCAGTACTGCAAACAGAGCTTAAAGCTACCACAATCAGTACTTCAGTATTAACAATAAGTCAGATTACTGTGCCTGTGTTTAATGGATTGCTTACTGTAATTACCCAAAATGACTTGCAACCCAACTCTGCAGACCTTTTATCATCTCTTAGCTCATTGTTGTGGTTTTCACTGTTTTGTTTCACTCTCACTGAGCTCAACAGTGTAGTTTCCAACCACAGCAGGCAGTTATTTCAGTAAAAAAAAAAGCTGAGACAGACTAACTCCTCAGTACCTGACCGCAGCAAATGACAGACGGACAACATTTGCACCAAGGGGGTGAAAAATACTGGAACATATAGCAGCTAAATTTCTGGATACATCCACCAGAAATAGGTTGATACCAAAACAAAGCTGAAACAGTAATTGAAATCTCACTTCATCAGATGGCCTACTACTTTAAATACGTTACTCTGCATCAACTGAATGTGTAAATTTTAACTATGTTGAAGGAGAAGTTTGTTTTTTTGCACATTAAGCATTAAAATGAAGATATTTACGGTCATTTACAATTTTCTACAGCATTACTATGTCGCCCGACGCAGTCTTGAGAGCTGGAGCTCTTTGCTGACATCACTGCTGGCTGAAAACAACGGAGGAGCGTGTGTACTCAGACAATCTGTCAAAAAATACAATAAAAGCTCGTTTTAAAAGACGAGAAACTCACCGGATGTTTAGTGGTGTCCTCTCATGCACCGACACTAAAACATGGAGCTAAATACGGGTCTGTAACTCTGAAACGGCTATTGTTTGTTTCGTGAAGCAGCGAAAAGAGTCACTTTTGGGTTATATATCCTAGCTTAGCTTCATGTTTTAGTGTCGGTACGTGAGTTTCACAACTTTTAAAACAAGCATTTATTGTATTTTTTGACATATTGTTTGAGTGCACATGTTCCCCCGTTGTTTTCAGCTAGTGGTGACGTCAGCAACAAGCTCCAACTTGTAGGACTGCGCCGTTTGTCATAATAATGCTCTAGAACAGGGGTCTTGAACCTTTTCAGCCCAGGGACCCCTTGATCAATAGAGAAACAGAGCAGGGTCCTCAGATTTTTTTTTTAAAAAAAAAATTGAAAAAGTGTTGCGTTTTAAGACAAGCCAACTGTTTTTTAACCTATTTTAAACTCAGTCATCATATTTGTAAAAAGTAGCTTATTATCAGCCATTAATATTAGAGTTTACTTTTATTTTAATTGAGTTTACTCAATATAATTTTTGTCCAAATTTATTTTTAAAAAATTCCCAGATATAAATTACTTTGATGAAAAATTTTAACTATTTTGGGGGGCCCCCTAGGGGTCACAACCCAGTGTTGGGAAAGTTCACTTTCTACCTGAACTAGTTCAAAGTTCAGTTCACACATTTTAAAATGAACTAATTCAGTTCATCGTTCATAATTCCACATTTTGAACTAAAGTTCATGGTTCCCAAAAATGAACTAATTTAGTTCTTTGTCGGTGAGATTTTTACCGTGTGGGTCGGTGCTGACTTTTCTATAAAATTCTTTCAAATGGTCATATGGGTCTGAGCGTTCCGAGCTACTAGTGCTGCCTGCCCCATGTGTACTAGGATGTTGTTGTGGCGAATGATAGTGACGTATTTGTTGGAGCGACAGACAGGCAGCTTGCGGTTGCCAGATTGGGTGGTTTTCCGCTAAATATTAAGGCCAGTTTACAGTGTGTTTTAGGTGGGGTTTCGCCTGGAAGGCTCTGCACATCTGGCACACTTGTGAACGGAGTTTAGAACGCCACTCACAAACGCCAGAATGAGCGCGTTCAAATGCAAATAAAGAACGGTCCGTTCACGTTCGCCCAAAATATGAACGAATTCATGAACGCGTTCGGGCACAACACTGATTGTATGAATTAATGTGTGATGTGGAATAATAAAAATAGTTACATTAATGATTTTGTTAATGTATAGCCGCACAGTTTTTAAAATTTTGCTCTTTGTAATGTATGACTGAAATAAAACTGTTCATTCATTCGTTCATTCATTCATTCATTTATTGTGTGAGTCATCAATAAGCTTGTAGTGACTTTTGTGCAGAGTCTAAGAACGTATGAACCCTGCAGCCTCACAGTGAGGGGGGACCGCCCATTGTCCCTACAACTACTCTAAAACTCCAAACGGATTATTGCCCAAACAAACACGCCCATTTTCCTCTCATTGGCTAGTCATTTTGCTGTACAATTTTGAGTTGTTCATGGACGAATAAATTACCTTGACATTAAATTGCAGGCTGAATTTAGGTAAAGTACTTTTATTGTAAAACATGGAATTTCCAAAGACTTGAACCCAGTTATTTCCAATCATTTAGACCTTTGAGCTCTCACATCTTTGTGAGCATGATGTCATTTTTTTTTCTTTCAACGAAAATGTAAAAATTAAATATGTCATGTTTTTCCAGCTTAACAGTAAAACATCAGGTAAGGGGGGATAAACAGGCTCCAAGATATTCTTTGGGAGGCGGAAACCTTTTGTAACTTACTCTTTGGCTGTGGCAGCTTTTGAGTTAACACAATGAGCGATGTTACTAATTATGTTTGCTGATGAGTAAAGTTGTGCTCAGTAATTATTTATTAAATGCCTAACTTAGCCAACAATGGCTGTTTTCACAAATAAGTTATTCTTGCTGTCTAATTAAAAATTTAATTCTTGGCCTCAAATACTCAACATGAACACTATGCAGGTTGCTGACTTAGACTTCCAGCACATTTTATTATTTTACTTCAAGCACTGAGTGTCTGAAAAAAAAAAAAGTAGGCTACTTCAGCTCGCAGTGTTCTCTCTATTTCAAACACTAAAATGAAGAAGTTGGGAGAAGGGAGCTGTGAGGGGAAAAAATAGACGGCTGAACATCTCCTCTCATTAAGGCAGAGGAGTAGCTGGTGTCTGACTTCACTTCTTCCCTTAGGTTCCCACGGCGAAGGGAGAACAATGTCACGCTGGCGAACTACAAGATTTTGGCTTTGTTTTCCCGTTCCTGAAGGGAGCTCTTAACGTTAGCTTTCAATAAAAAAGGATTACATTTCCCATGGATTTAATTGCAATCCCCTAAACCCCGGTGTAAGTCTCGGCCTCTGTGGGGGAATTCCACCTCAGCCGTCCTGTCTGTTCAAACCACAGTGATTGTCCCGTCTACCTGAGCCGTGCTTCTGTCGGCTGCTTCCTAGCCTCGGCGCCGCTGAACTCTGGCTGACCTGACAGTAGGTTGGTTTAACCCAGTGGTAACCCCACATACACTTGTCTCATCACCCTCACTGGCTCAGGAGAAACCACATGCACTCACACCCACACTTACACACACATACACAGCTCATTCATTGAAGCGCCACGGTCGACTGGCAGAGTGAATTTCCCCGTGCTAAATAAAGTTCTCATCCATTTTTAATCGGGCACGTAAGCAAAGAACGAGAAAAAAATAGAGACAGGATATATGCAAGCTTTAGAATACAGTATGCACACAAACAAACAAACAAACATGAAAGAGTGTTTATGCATGTAGCGGCCCCAAATTTGAAACTACTGTAGGTGGCTTCAGTCAACAATGCACAGTCTGCTGCAGGGTGGCTTGTGGCGAGTGGAGCATATGGTTCTTAGAAATTGTGCTACTTATGAATGGAAATCAGTCCACAGAGATTTGTTTGTGCCCAAATTTTCCCATGGAGTGCTAATAGGGTTTCTCCAGTCGTGAGTGGTTATTATAATGTTGTCAGGGACGATAAGAAACTATAAAAATCACAGACTCGTTTTTCGCGTTCTTGACAAACACTTCTAAGAAAGTGTCAAAACACTTCAAACACCCGCCAATTACAGCTTCACGGGGTCATCCACCGGCCAACCATCGCATGCTGATCATCTTCTGTGCTGAAAGCGCACACTGAAAGGTTGAAATCTGAAAATGTAATCATTCAATCCATCAATCAGTCATGCTTTATTATAGAAAGCATGCTCTATTCAACAACCTTTGTAGGAAAACTTATACTTTCAAGATGTGCATCAAGGCATCCTTTGCACACCGAATCCTTTCTGTTCTTCAACATCTCCTTTCTTTGCTCACTCTAACATGTCATCAAAACAGAGAAAAAACATTATCCGTCTCTAAGATGGATGTTGTTAGAGCACTAAAGCTCAACTCGTCACTGCTTTTAAACTAAAAATCCGATCTGGGAGTTGAAGCTTTTTGCACCCAATTAAACAAACAAAAGCCTAAAATTTACATGGAAAATAAAGGCTGAAACACAATGCGCTACAAACAACACAAAAGGCTGTATAATGGCAAAAGAGACATTTATTAAATAAATATTACTGTAAGATGGCTTCTACATTAAGTACAAACATTAATGTTACACTTGGCAGAAAATCTGAATGAGTCACCCATTAGTTGAGAGCAGAATTTGCTTCCTCTCTGTCAAATAAGAAGCCCGTCAGAAGAGAGGGAGGGCAAATGATTGCTGCGCTGTAATGGGACGCAAATAATATGCTATGAAAGCACTGTAGTAATGGTGTCTGAGTGTGTGTCTGGGCTCTCAATGTCTGCAAATTTATGTGTGTGTGAGGAAGGTTTGTCAAGTGTAAAATTGTGAACTGCATCTACAGGCTTGTGTTGTCCGTTAAAGGTACAGAAACAACGTGTGTGTGTGCATATAGTGGGCATGACTGTGTGTAGGTCTGTGCTTGATGTTGAAAGTGGTACTAAGAGCATTACACGGCTGAGCGCTCCGCTGACTCCCAGCAGGGCTTTTAGACAACTTAGTGTCCATCGTTTTGTCTCGTAACACGCAAACACGCGCACCAACACCTCCTCTAGGTCACTGTGAGGTTGCAGTCGTGTGTGTTTTTGTGTGTGCGAGTGCAGGCACGCACGCGTTTGAATTAGTGTCTGTCTGAGTGACGGATTGCCCTTTACTGCAACATAAACACCTTGTACAGAGCGGTCAATCAAGATCAAGTCATAAAGTGGCAGGCACTGCAACACGCCGCTTCGCTGTTTTATCACACTCAGCAGAATAAAATGAACTAATTTCCAAAATAGCCTCGGAGTCCTGCTGTGAACAGTAGATTAGTGAAAAAAAGTGGTTCTTTTCATCAACAGAGCTTTGTGAGCTTCAAGGACAAAACTGAAGTGAAACCTGCTTAAGAAAAAAAATGCATAAAATTAGAACAATTAAACTGGCATTTCAAATGGTACCAAGTAATGACTTGAGTTGCCAACTAAATATTCCACAAATATGAAATAAACAACAATAGCATGATAACAAGATCAAAGTTTTGCTTCGCTTCTTCCCATCCCTGAAGGAGAAGAAGGAAGAAAAGCAGCCATTTCAGGCCAG